>CM022298.1:330824900-330841097 GCA_011799875.1 Thinopyrum elongatum | reverse complement strand
CACCAGATTCATCTCTGCCACCAGTCCTAGTCCGAGTCCAGTGTTTATTCCTTTATTTTAGAGTTCCAGATCACGCGATACTACGAGTCGTGAACAAGTCGGATTCCCCAATTTTCGCGCTACCCGCAGAAGAAAAATAGTTCCAGTATTGTCCTGAGGAGATGAAGCTATGCTTGCACGTTCATGGGTGGATTAAATAGAGAGATTCAGACCTATTCTAGAGTATAAGAGAAGTAGTAAATAATATCAATCGTTTATTCCATCTTGCTTGTAAAGCTGACGTGAAGTGCAGGAGTCGACAGGCATTGGCGCGAAACTAATTTTTCTGCAGTCGATCTCATCATGGACACCGCGTGCCTCCTCTACTCCCACACTCCACTCCTACTCGGCACCACTGACTTCAGCCGCCAATTCAACCGAGATACAAGAAAACAGCACCCACCACCACCATCTGCCAAGAGTACACCTTCTGGCCTGCCCAGAGCTCTTCTTCATCTATGGCATCAACAGGGCACACACATGATATTATTTGTCGTCGTTGTAAGGGAAGAGGTCATTATGCGAGAAATGCCATCCTCCGCGTGTTTATGATGCTACTGAGGATGGTGGGTATGAGTCCGCTAGTGACTTATGATGAGGAGACTTTGGCTCTTATTACAAGTGAAGAACACGGTGGAGATGATTCTGATCATGAGACGCTACACTGGCTCCTGAAGACGCTGACGAGTATGAATGTTTAGTTGCTCAACGTGTTTTGAGTGTGCAGGTCACACAAGCTGAGAAATCAGAGCATAATTTGTTCCATACAAAGGGAGTTGTGAAGGAAACGTTCTGTTCGCGTCATCATAGATGGAGGGAGCTGCAACACTTGGCTAGCATGGAGATGGTGGAGAAGCTATCTCTCACCACAAGACCACATCCACATCCTTACTATATCCAATGGTTCAACAACAGCGGCAAGTTAAGTTAACACGTACTGTTCGTGTGCATTTTAGTATCTCTCATATGCTGATTATGTTGATGTGGTGATGTGTACCCATGCAAGCATGTTTCTTATTACTTGGTAGCACCATGGCAATTTGATAAAAATTCTGTACACCATGGTAGAACAATCAGTATACTCTTGTTCATAAGGATAAACATATTACTTTGCTTCCTATGACTCCTGATTCTATTTGAAAGATGTATATTAATAAGCTAGTAAGCAAACAGGAGAAAAATAAGAGTGAAAATCAGATGGTGGCAAAAGAATTTGAGCAACAAATAGCCTAATAATAAACCATCTATTGTTGCTTCTGAATTAATTGAAAATGTGCGCAGTGCTTACTTGCAACCAAATCTGATATTGATGATCTAGATTTCAGCAATTCTGTTTGCTATGCTTTTGTGTGTGGCAAAGATCTAAGTGCTTTCTTTCTCGGGAACGTGCCTCCATCCCTTCGTGCTTCCCTGCTTCTAGCGCTCATACATTCGCGGAGTTCGCGTGTATTGATTCCTACAAGACGTGCACAGGGGATTACACCTATTCGGGGATTGAGCATCAATTGACTTAATTCCTGGTGCTTCGTTGCCAACCGTGCGCCATACCGTACCAATCCGAGGAGACGAAGGAGATTATGCGTCAAGTACAGGAGTTGCTCGACAAGGTTATATACCGAATCTCTAGTCCTTGTGCTGTTCTATTATATCTAGTGCCAAAAGGATGGTACGTCGCGTATGTGTGTTGATTGTAGAGGCATTAATATATTATATACTATTCGTTATCGTCATCCTATTCCTAGGCTAGATGAATATGCTTGATGAATGAGTGGCTCTACAATATTCTCCAAAGTTGATTTGCGTGTGGTACCATCAAATTCGTATGAATTGGGAGATGAATGGAAACAGCATTTAAAACAGAGTTTGGTTATATGAGTTGTTAGTCATGCTTTTGGGTTAACTAATGCACCTAGTCTTTCATGAGATTAATGAACGAAGTTTTACGTGCTTTCATTGGACGATTTGTGGTATGTTATTTTGATGATATATGATTTATAGCAGATCTTTGGAGGAACATTTGGAACATTTACGTGTTGTTTTTATTGCTTTACGTGATGCACGTTTGTTTGGTAACCTTGGGAAGTGCACCTTTTGCACCGACCGAGTATCTTTTCTTGGCTATGTTGTTTACTCCACAGGGAATTGAAGTTGATAAAGCCAAGATTGAAGCTATTGAGAGTTGGCCAAGCCCAAAACGGTGCACCAAGTGAGGAGTTTTTCTTGGCTCGTGGTTTTCTATAGGCGTTTTGTGAGAGATTTAGCACCATTGCTGCACCTTCAATGACTTACAAAGAAGGATGTGCCTTTTGTTTGGGGTCCTCACAGGAAGAAGCCTTCCCGGTATTAGAAGATAAGTTGACACTTTCCTTTACTCCAACTTCCTATTTTAATAAGACTTTTGAGCTTGAATGTTGATGCTAGTGGAATTGGATTAGGAGGTGTTTTTATTACAAAGTGGCAAACCTGTTGCATACTTTTCAAAAATTGATGTGGGCCTAGTCTGAACTATTCTACTTATGATAAAGAATTATATGCTCTTGTTCGGACCTTAAAACATGGCAACATTATTTATGGCCCAAAGAATTTGTTTATACATTCTATCATGAATCTTTGAAACACATTAAAAGTCAAGCAAACTGAACCGTAGACATGCTAAATGGGTTCTTTTTGGCCTTTCCTTATGTCTTCACACAAGAGGGTGAAATGTTATTGCTGAGCATTGTCTCGTCGTTTCCTATGCTTTCACACTTGACTTTAAATATTTGGTTTGGAGACCATCAAAGATCAATATGTGCATGATGCTGAATTTAAAGATGTATTGCAGAATTGTAAGAAGGGAGACATGGAACAAGTTCGTCGTTAACGATGGATTTGTGTTCGTGCTAACAAGCTATGCATTCCAGCTAGCTCCGTTCGTCTTTTGTTTTTGCAGGAGGCGCATGGAGGAGGATTAATGGGACACTTTGGCGTGAAGAAGACGGAGGATATACTTGCTACACATTTCTTTTGGCCAAAGATGAGACGGGATGTTGAGCGTTTTGTTTCTCGCTGCACTACATGTCAAAAGCTAAGTCACGACTCAATCCTCATGTGTTTATATGCCTTTGCCTGTACTAGTGTTCCTTGGAGGATATATCTATGGACTTTGTTTTAGGTTTACCTCGAACAAAGAAGGGAGGGCTAGCATATTTTGTTGTGCGTGGATAGGTTCCGAAAATGGCACACTTTATACCATGTCATAAAAGCGATGATGCTGTTAATTTTGCTGATTTGTTCTTTCGTGAAATTATACGCTTGCATGGTGTGCCAAATACATTGTTTCAGATCGTGATACTAAATTTCTAGCCACTTGGAGATGTTTATGGGCTAAGTTGGGGACTAACCTGCTTTTTAGTACTATGTCACCCCCAAACTGATGGACAAACTGAAGTAGTCAATAGAACATTGTCTACTATGCTTAGGGCTGTTTTTGAAGAATAACAAAGAATTGTGGAAGAATGCTGGTCATATTGAATTTGCTTATAATCGTTCATTGCATTCTACTACTAAGATGTGTCCTTTTTGAAATTGTGTATGGTTTCCTTCCTCGTGCACCATTGATTTGTTGCCTCTTCCATCTTCGGAAAGGTTAATTTTGATGCTAAACAACTGCTGAATTGATCTTAAAAATGCACTGAGTTAACTAAGGAGAACATTGAGCGTATGATGCTAAATATAAACTTGCTGGAGATAAGGGTAGAAAACATGTTGTGTTTGCACTGGAGATCTTGTTTGGTTACATTTGCGTCAAGAGATTTCCTTCTGCTTTGCAAATCAAAGCTAATGCCACGTGCTGATGGTCCTTTAAGGTTGTAGAGAAAATAAATGATAAGCACTAAACTGAGCTGCCTCAGATTTTGGGGTTAGTCCCACTTTAACATTGCAGATTTGAAGCCTTATTTGGGTGAGGAAGATGAGCTTCCGTCAAGGACGACTCATTTCAAGAAGGGGAGGATGATGAGGACATCAATACCATTGTTACAACCCACACCCCTGCTTGCTACATACTGACGCCATTACTAGAGCTCGCGCACGCCAATTAAATATCAGGTACTTTCGTTTCTTGGTAATGATTCTATGTTCATGAATATGATTTCCAGGTTCATACCCCCGATACTACCCATAGATTCATCCAAAATAAGCAAACAAACCAATAAGAAAACAGAATCTGTCAAAACCAGAACAGTATGTGAAGATCCGAATTGTTCTAATACTTATATATAACTGAAAAATTCTGAAAAATTAGAAAAACAGAGGGAAATTTGTATGTCAATCCTCGTGTAAAAATTAGGGTTTTCAACGCTCCAGTGCATATTAAAAATTCTGTGACTGGACGCCAAAGTTCGTTTTCAGCATGATCAAATCAAACTATCACCGTAAGCCATCCCAAAGGGCTTACTTGGCCACAAAACACATAATTAAAACACAAAACCCATCTAACGGAGAGGCTAGATGAATTATTCAAAGCAAAACAGGAGCAAAAAGTAAAGAACAAAAATAAAATTGGGTTGCCTCCCAACAAGCGCTATGTTTAACGCCCCCTTTAGCTAGGCATTGATAATTTTGATGATGCGCACATGAAAGATAGCAATTGCAAACACAAAGAGAGCATCATGTAACATGTGAAGAAAAACAAGTTTAAGTCTAAACATACTTCCTATGCATAGGAATTTTGTAGCAAACAAAGTATTCAAGACAAGCAAAAACTAGCAATGCAAGAAAAAGAAAGAAACAAAAGCAATCTCAACATAATGAGAGGTAATTTAGTGAAGTGAAAATTTCTAACCATATTTTCCTCTCTCATAATAATTACATGTAGGATCAATTAAGAAAATTCAATAATATAGCTTATCACATAAATTATTCTCTTCATGATCCAATGCATGCAAAGTTGACAATCATTCCAAAAGTAGTGGGATTATCACTAAATAAAAGTCTGACCTCTCCAAGCCCACTTTTATCAAAATGTTCATAAGATGATCATACTCAAAGTAGTGAGATCATTATTACCTAGAGTTGACACTCTTCCACAACCTACTTTCAATATTATTGCAAATCAATATTTCATTTCCTGGGCAATAAATTTTTAAGAACCATAAGAAAACCCAATCATGATCATTGCAGCAAGTGTGGACCTAGCAAAACTAGCATCCCCAAGCTTTGGATTTTTGCATATCATTCGCACAATTGACATCAATAGAATTTATAGTCAAAACTATTGCAATCATGCTTTTTTCAAGGAGCTATCATGAATCACTTTATAACTTTCTTCTTTCAACACTTCATCACAATTTTCAGATTCAGAATTTCAAGCAAAACCTCTAAAGAATCGAATTAAGTGTACTCAAATTAGTAGAAAATGGTTCATCATAATTGGATCTCTTAAAAGATTAGCAGTGGATGAGGGTCATAAACTTTTAGCAAGCGAAGATTGCAAGCAAAAAAGAAGGCACATGGTAACACAAGCAAAAACAAAAGATCAAACGAAAAGAAGGGCGAATAAAAAGGCAATCTTTTCAAAAATATTTAGAAGGGGGGAGAGGAAAATGAGAGGCAAATGGCGAAAATGTAATGCAGAGATGAGAGTTTATGATGCGGTAATTGGTATGCTTGGCTTGGCGTAGATCTCCCCGGCAACGGCGCCAGAAGATTCTTCCTGCTTACTTCCGAGCTTGCATTGGTTTTCCCTTGAAGAGGAAAAGGGTGATGCAGCAAAGTAGAGATAAGTATTTCCCCTCAGTTTCGAACCAAGGTATCAATCCAGTAGGAGACAACGCACAAATCACCGAATACCTGCACAAAACAATCAAAAAACAACTGCACCCAATGCGATAAAGGGTTGTCAATCCCTTCACGGTTATTGCAAAAGTGAGATATGATAGAGATAGATAAAACGAAAAGTAAATATTTTTGGTATTTTTGTTTAAGATCGGAAAGAAAAGATTGCCAAAATAGTAGATCGGGAAACTTGTATGATGAAAAGTAGAAGATTATATGATGAAAATAGACCGGGGGCCATAGGTTTCATCGAGGCTTCTCTCACGATAGAAAATAATACGGTGGGTGAACAAATTACTGCCGAGCAATGATAGAAAAGCGCAAAGTGATGACGATATCTAAGGCAATGATCGAATATAGGCATCACGTCCGTGTCAAGTAGACCGAAACGATTCTGCATCTATACTATTACTCCACTCAGCGACCGCTATACAGCATGCATCTTAGAGTATTAAGTCATAAAGAACGGTAAAGAGTAACGCATTAAGTAAGATGACATGATTGTAGAGGAATTAACTAAAAGCAATATATGATGAAAAACCCCCATCATTTTATCTCGATGGCAACAATACAATACGGCCTTGCCCCTGCCCCTTTGTCACTGGGAAAAGGGACACCGCACAAGATTGAACCCAAAGCTAAGCACTTCTCCCATTGCAGAAAAACCAATCTAGTTGGCCAAACCAAACCGATAGTTCGAAGAGAATTACAAAGATATCAAATTCAGCATATAAGAATTCAGAGAAGATTCAAATAATATTCATAAGAAGTGATCATAAATCCACAATTCATCGGATCTCGGCAAACACAGCGCAAAACGAAAAAAGTATTACAACGAATAGATCTCCAAGATCATCGAGGAGAACATGGTATTGAGAATCAAGAGAGAGAGACGAAGCCATCTAGCTACTAGCTATGGACCCGTAGGTCTGATGGTAAACTACTCATGCTTCATCGGAAGGGCAATGGTGTTGATGTAGAGCCCTCCGTGATCGAAATCCCCCTCCGGCAGGTGCGGAAAAGGTGTCCCTAGATGGGATCATCAGGTACAGAAAGGTTGCGGTGTGGAAAAGTCTTTTCGTGGATGCCTCTGTTGGTTTGGGGGAATATGAGTATATATAGGCGAAAGAATTAGGTCAGGAGGTTGAAACGAGGGGCCCACAAGTTTGAGGGGCTGTGCCCTACCCCCTGGGCGCGCCCTCCATCTTTTGCCGCCTCGTGGCTCCTCCGACTTCATCTCCTAGTCTCCTGGTTTCCTTCTGGTCCAAGAAAAAATCATCGCGAAAGTGTTATTGCGGTTCGGACTCCGTTTGGTATTCCTTTTCTGCGAAACTCAAAAACAAGGCAAAAAAAACAAAAAACTGGTTACTGGGCTCCTAGGTTAATAGGTTAGTCCCAAAAATAATATAAAATAGCATATTAATGCATATAAAACATCCAAAACAGATAATATATAGCATGGAACAATAAAAAATTATATATATGTTGGAGACGTATCACGTGGCAGCTTGTCGATGGAGCCGCCGTAGTTGGTGGCAAACGCACCCACGGTGATGAGGACATCATACCATTGTTACACCCCAACCCCTGCTTGCTATACATACTGGACCCAATTACTAGAGCTCCGCACGCAATTAAAATATGAGGTACTTTCGTTTCTTGGTAATGATTCTAAAGTTCATGAGAATATGATGCTGCCTAAATTGGAACATGTTTTTGCTTACAAATGAAGGCCTAGCTTGGACCAAGAAAGAGGACCTTGGAGCAAGTTCAAGCATGGAGATGATGGCATGCACAAGGGGAACATGAACGGAGTTACAAGTGATGATTCAGGATTTGAAGCCACCATAATGAGTGCAGAAGCCTTGGACGAAATATATAAGATGCACTCATAAATTCGTCCAGAGGCTATTATAGGTGCTGCGTACCTTATTATTGGGCCCGGCCCATGTAATTCGAAATACTTGAGTATAGGCTGTTTTTAGAGTCCGTATGTGTGGGGAAACAGATATAGGGTTGGTTTCGACCCTCCTTCAAGGGCCACGAAATCCCCTCCTCTTCCTTATATACAGCCCTTAGGGCACCGTTTAGACTTTGGGTTTTGTTTAGATTAAAAGTGTTACCATAGCTGCAACTTCGCCGTTACTCGTTTGTGTTCAACGACCAGACCAGACAGTCACAGAACCCCACCTTGATCAATAAAGCTTTCATCTTATATTCGCAATATCCAGATTGCAAATCTTAGTTTCTTGCTTGTTCTTCGTTTGTGCAGGAGATAGACCCTCGTGGTCAGGTTGATTGTGCTCCGGCGTGGTCAATAACCTCTAGGAGTTGTGGTTTACGAGTGCTAAGGCGCGACGTCCTCGCACGTTCGTAGTCGGATCGTCAAAGTCTACTCACCAAAAATGATAGCTATCATCTCATCGAAAGATCGGGACCCCTCGCCTCTATCAAGTGGTATCAGATTTTTAGGTTGCCGGGGAGATTTTACAGTTGTCGTAGTTTAGATCGAGTCTGTTCTTCATACCTACAGTCCACGAAAAAGCCAAAAAAATTAGGGTTAGTTCATCATATTTGAAACCATCTGAGACTTTGCATAATCTTTTTAGGTTTTTTTTTGTTGAATTTGCAGTTGCATCGTCGTGTTAGTTGCTGGCTCTTAGCGTCTAGTCGTTTAGAGTTTCGAGTTATGGTCCATAAGTTGTCACGCCGCGCCGCACCATCATCATCGCCCCTGCCATCTACCACCACCGCTTATCTGCCACTGCTTGAATCCATATACCATCACGATCTGTATCCATATACCACCACCGATCCGTTATCATTATATACCACCACGCTACAACTTACCACCACCAATATCCACCAGCCAATCGAGTGTCTTGCATATTAGGTTGTTTTCGAGATCCATCTAGTTTCCGATTCGTGTTCCTTGCTGAGTAGGTTTCGAAAAAAAAAAAAAGAGTCTGGAGACCCCGGGCAGTTTAGGCCAAAATTTTGCAGTCAATTTTTTTCCCTATCCTCCTATTTTTAGGTCCCAGGGAGCGTTGAGACACTTGCCATCATAGTGATTTTTTTGTCGCACTTTCGTCGTCGTGCCCTGATTCCGAAAAAAAAAATGTCAAAAAATTTCGTGCCAATCCGTTAGTTTGTGGGAAGAGTTTGAGACACTCGCCATTATAGTTGATTTTTGCAAAAAAAAAGAAGAGCGCAAAAAAAAAACAAATTTTTTTTAGAGTGTGCTCTTCCCTTGTTACGTGCCGCGCCGCTGATTTTGTAGTGTTCTAGGATCGCGTCTCTAGTACGGTCTAGCCTAGGACCAGCACTAGTCCGGCGTTGAGCGTTTATTCAACTTGCATCTCTGAAGTGATTATCTGCTGACATTCTTTTGCGACTATACTAAAGCCTTCCCAGTCCCCATACCTCTCATACATCATGCGTTTGAACCACCTAGCCCAACTCCGCTCTGTCCCATCTTATGAGAGTTTGTAAGTGGACTACAACGGAGCCGATAACCACCTGCTGCTGGGGAAGAACTGGTCAGCATTTGAGATTCAGCTCCCTCTAACCAGGATTGTGATACACACCCACCACCCATCCTAGTATTTGTAGGATCTCATATTTTGTGTGTTTCTATGGTGAACCATGGCAGGATCACAAGCCCGGATGAGACTGATGGTGAGAAACATGATGTCACAAACAGATACATGAATTGAGAACAATGTGACTGTACAGGCATGCCTGAGAAGTGCAAGAGGTTAAACAGATTTGAAGAGGCAGGAGAAGATAGATGAGAATTGAGAAGCACGTTGCGAAACAAGCTCGATATTAAAGTTTAATGAATGCCTCGCGGTCTTCCCCACAACACCACGGCCTGCACTGTCGCACCTCTACAACAACAACACAACGTCGCTTCCAAATTCAAGTGGGACGAGCCACAGCGCGTTCCCTGAGCCTGGTCGAACAACTTCTGGTGCCGTGCACCTACGTTGATGCTTCGATGGCTCCTGTTGCCGGCTGGCGGAGGACAGATTATGCTGGGGTGATTACGAGGATGAGGTGATCAAAATCAGAAAACTAGCGTACAGCAACCAGGTCGTCCCATGACCAATAATCGCAATGGGTAGGGCTGCATTACCAGCTCAGGTACGAGATCCCATGACATCTCCTAAACTGAAATTGAATATTCCACCATTCGAGGGTAGATTGTTCCTGAATATATCTTACTTGGGAGTTAAGAAACTGAAAAACGTTTACATTTTACAATATCCAGAGAGAGGACGTGTTGTGCTGCTTGTTTGTGCTTTTTACTAGTTTGCAGGTGATATGGTGGCTCTGAAACATGTAGATTATATCATATTCCAGCTACATGGGCGCTTTGAAATGTATTTGAGTATGTGGGTTCCCACAACCATATATCAACGTGAATTACTTAAAAAATGGGTGCTTAAGACAAGAAAAAATTTGTAGAAGAAATATATCAGGAATTACAAACTGGCATGATTAGAGGTGTGGTTGAGAGAATGAGCTATGCTTGCATGTTTCATGGGCGGATTAAAATAGAGAGATTCAGACCAGTCTAAGTATAAGGGTATAATAATATCACGCGTTTCATCTGCTTGTAAATTTTTTTTTCCATTTTACCCAGCGGAATAGGCTATTCCAGCCCACCTACACCCCGAGTTCACGTGGTGGTCACGATCTTAGGTTACTATTGAGGTCGAGGCATTGGCTGGACACATTAGTTATTTAGTCATCGTGTTGCCTAACTATACGGATGTGATGAAGAGAGTCAGATTGAGTTGACCATGGCTTTTTTGGAAAGGCGTTAGTCCCGGTCCTACCACAAAAGTTACACAATTTTTTTTTTTTTGTCGCGTACCTCACTCACATCGTTTTGTCGATTGCACGGCTCACCCCTGCACTCAGCGCATAGGACATTCTTGCAAGTTGCACGTCTCCCTAACGGCTCTACTCCATCGTCGCCCCCCGATCCCCCCCCCCCGCCCCCCCCCTTTTTTGCGACTTTTATGCCCCCCCCCGTCCTCCCCTCCCCCCCCCCAGGGTAGCCCCCCCCCCTGCCCCCAGAAAGAGTGTATGCGAAGCAACAGGACATACTCGGCCAACACACCACGGCGATACTGCAAGAGTATCACCTTGCGTGGCGCCATGCCGCTTAGATAGCATCTCGTCATACTATGGCAGTCAACAGGGCAGGACAAACAGGTGCGATATATTTGTCGCGTTGTAAGGAAAAGGCCAGCAGACATGCGAATATGTCGAAGGAGTAGCAATCTCGCGTGAGGTCTGATCACGAGATACACCAACCCACTAGCAGTGGTCGTATCTGAGGATGGTGGGTTCTGAGATACGTGCTCGATTCCCCCCCCCCCCCCCCCCCCGGTAAAGGTGTACTATGATGAGGAGACTTTGGATCTTATACAAGTTGAGAACAGGTGGAGATGATTCTGATCATGAGACCAATACAGGCTCCTGAAGAACGTGACAGGTATGAAGGGTTAGTGCTCAACGTGTTTTGAGTGGCAGGATCACACAAGCTGAGAAAATTCAGAGGCATAATTGTTCCATACAAAGGGGAGTTGTGAAGGAACATTTTGTTCGCGTCACATAGAATGGAGGGAGCTGCAAACCAACTGGCTAGCATGGAGATGGTGGAGAAGCTATCTCTCACCACAAGACCACATCCACATCCTTTACTATATCCAAGGTTCAACAAAAGCGGCAAGGTTAAGGAACACGTTACTGTCATGTGCATTTAAGATCTTAACATATGATGATTATGTGATTGTGATGTGTTACCCATGCAAGCATGTTCTTAGTACTGGTAGACCATGCAATTTATAAAAAATTCTGTAACATGGTAGAAAACCAACAGTATACTTTGTTCATAAGGATAACAAGTACTTTGCTTCCTATGACTCCTGATTCATTTTGAAAGATGATATTAATAGAAGCTAGTAAAGCAACACAGGCAGAAAAATAAGAGGAAAAATCAGATGTGCAAAAAGATTTGAGCAAAAATGAAGCCTAATAATAAACCATCTAGTGTTGCTTCTGAAATTCATTGAAAATGCGTTGTTTACTTGCCACACAAATCTGGATATGATGCAGCTAGAATTGAAGCAAATCTGTTTGCTATGGCTTTGGTTGTGCAAGAGGAATTATTTTCATTCGAGACGTGCCTTACTCTTTTGCCTCCTGCTGTCACTAACCAGTTTGCAGGAGTTCGCTGATGTCTTTCCACAAGACGTGCGCCACCGGGATTAACACCTATTCGCGGGATTGAGCATCAGACTGACTAAATTACTGTGCTTCGTTGCCAAAACAGTGAACGCCCCAAATACCGTAACAATCCAGAGGAGACGAAAGGAGATTATGACGTACTCCCTCCCCCCCCCCTCCAACTGAGCTACTCTTTTATGATGGTGTTCCTACTAATCCCCCCCCGGAACTTCTCGTTTTAAAGTGAAATGCGAATCTCTTCAGTACAAGCCCTGCGTGATTTGCCCTGCTTACGATCACTTATCCGGCTTATACTAGCATAGTGTCCAGCTAGACACGCCACTATACCACATTGGATGAGTAAGAGTACAGCCCGTACCATGGTGGCTGCGATTGCAAGTTAGAGGTGCAAGAGGCCCATAATGTACGCCACGTATACATTCTACATAGTGCCGTAGTACGTAATCGTCAGATCTCTGGAACTCTACCAGTGACTCTTAGGAGCCTGTGACTATAAATGGTCGGCCATCATTGAATTTGAATTGACGTACGAGAGGACCTGCTATCCAATATTCTCCAAAGTCCTGCATTTTGCGTACGTTGGCCCGTCGTAGGTGGGATTTTACCCATTAATCCTGCGAGATTCACCTGTCCTGTACATGAGTAATTGGTGAGCATGAAGAATGGAATAAGTACATGCCCCAACACATTTCTTTTTAGCAAACTACAGTTCGGTTTAATGAGTGTTTCGGTCATTTGTGCTTCTGGGCTTATGGCAGCGTAATGCCCCAATCCAGTACTTTCATACAGAGCATTAATGAACGAAGGTTGTACGTGGCCTTTCACGTTGGACGATTTGTGCGTAGTTTTGACTTTGATCGATATTATTGTATTTATTAGCCAGCATCGTGATGAGGAACATTTGGAAGCATTTACCCGTGATTGTCCCCCCCCCCCCCCCATTTTAGTAGCATCGACGGTGGATGGGACGTTTGTTGGTAACTTGGAAGTGCACCTTTGCACGACATCGAGTATCTTTTTCTTAGGCTATGTGTAACTCACACGGAACTATACCGAATGAATAGGAAACCATGCCCCCCCCCAGAGTTATAGCTATTGAGAGTTGACGTGCAGCCCAAAACGGGTTCACACAGAGTGGGAGGAGTTTCTTGGCTCGTTGGTTTTATAGGCGTTTTGTGAGAGATTTTAGCACATTGCTGCACCTTCAAATGAGCTTACAAAGATAGGATGTGCCTTTGGTTGGGGTGGGGACGGTGGTACCGCCAGGAAGAAGCCTTCACGGTATTGCAAGCAGGAAGTGGCACATGGATTCCTTACTCCAACTGCCTAATTTAATAAGACTTTTGAGCTGAATGTGATGCGAGTGGAATTGGATTAGAGGAGGGTGTGTTATTACAAGATGCCAAACCTGTTTGCATAGCTTTCTGTGTTGAAAATTGAGTGGCCTAGTATCGAACTAATTTCTATATATGATAAAGAATATAGCTCTTGTTCGGACCTAAAAACATGGCAACCATATTGATGGCCCGAAAGCATTTGTATACTTCCTAACATGAAATCTTTGAAAACACATGTAAAAGCAACAACTGAACCGTAGACATGCCTAAACGGGTTCCATTTATTGAGATTTCCCTTATGTCATAACCACAAGAAGGTCAAAGAAAATGTTATTGATGATGCATGTCCGTCGTATACTATCTTTCCAACTTGGACTTTAAAATATTTGGTTTGGAGACCTCAAAGAGTCATAATTGAATGATGCTGAATTTTAAAGAGTATTGCAGCATTGTAAGCGAAGGGAGAACATGGAACAAGTTCGCGTTAACGATGGATTTGTGTTTCGTGCTAACAAAGCTATGCATTGCCAGCTAGCTCCGTTGTACTTTTGTTGTTGAGGAGCAGGCAATGGAGGAGGATAATGGGACACTTTGGCGTGAATGAAGAAGACGAGGATATACTTGTCTACACATTTTTTTGGCCAAAGATGAGACGGGATGGTGAGCGTTGTTGCTCGCTGCACTACATGTCAAAAAGCTAAGTCACGACTCAATCCTCATGACAAGGTTGATATTATGCCTTTGCCCGTACTTACGTGGTTCCTTGGGGGGATATATCTATGGACTTTGTTTTAGGTTACCTCGAACAAAGAAGGGGGAGGGATAGCATATTGGGGTCGTGGATAGGTTTCTCGAAAATGGCACACTTATCCAGTCCTATAAAAGCGATGATGCTGTTAATGTGATGATTGTTCTTTCGTGAAATTATAAGCTGTGCATGGTGTGGCCCAATATCTTGTTTCAGATCGTTGATACGAATAATTCTTAGCCTTTTGGAGATGTTATGGCTAAGTTGGCGGACCCGTAAAATGCTTTTTTAGTACACATGTCACCCCAAAATGATGGACAAACTGAAGTAGGCAATAGAACATTGTCACTTATGCTTAGGCTGTTTTGAAGAATAACAAGAAAATGTGGGAGATAAATTTCTGCCTCATATATGAATTTGCTTATAATCGTTCATGCATCTTAATAATAAGATGTGTCCTTTTGAAACCTTGTGTATGCGTTTACCTTCATCGCGGTATATCAATGACGGTTGTCTGAACCGCTCTCCCTACCACCCCTTCGGAGAAAGGGCAAGGGAGTGATACAATCCTGAGACTCTTCGACTCCTTAACAAAGGAATGATACCGATCCTTGAAACAAAAGAGTGCAGGAGATATACTTAACCAAGTGCTAGACAGAGCCCCGTAGATCCTAAGTAGAAAAATGCGAGGCATGTAGAACAGTTTGCACTGGAGATGATGTTTTGGTTACATTGCGTAGAGAATAGATTTCCCTGATTTGCGCAAATCAAAGCTAATGCCACGTGCTGATGGCCTTTTTAAGGTGTTTGTTAGAGGAATAAATGAGTAATGCATATAAACTTGAGCCTGCCTGCAGATTTTGGGTTAGTCCACTCTTAACATTGCCAGATTTGAAGATTATTTGGGTGAGGAAGATGAGTTAACGTCGAGGACGATTACACTACTTTCAAGAAGGGGAGGATGCATGAGGACATCAATACCATTGTTACACCACACACCTCTTGCTATACATAATGGCCATTAAAGAGCCGCAGCACGCCAATTAAATCAATATCAGGTATACTTGCGTTTCTGTGTAATGTTATAAGGTTCATGAGAATATGATGAGCCTAAATTGGATAATTTTGTTTTGCTACAAATGAAGGGCTAGCATTGGACAAGAAAGGGAAAAACCTTGGAAGCAAGTTCAAGCATGGAGATATGGCAATGCACAAGATAGAGGCGGGGGGTGTCCCGATCTTCGATTTGAGATGATAGTCTTGTGATTTGGTGGGAGTCAACTTTGACGATCCGACACAACGTGCAGACGTGTGCGAACTAGCATCGCTCTAAACCAATCTCCTACAGGTTACTGAGATCCTGGAAGCCGATCAGCCCCCTGACCACGAAGGTTTTCCTGCACGCAATCGAAGAACAAGCAAGAATATGATAATGCAATCTGAAGATTCGCGATATAGATGAAGTATTGAAAAGGTCTGGGATCCAAAACGGTCTTGCGTCTGGATCGTTTGGAACACAAACGAAGTTACACGAAGTTGCAAAGGCTAACTTTTAAAAACAAATCACCAAAGTCTAAACGGTTGCCCTAAGGGGCTGTATATAGGAGGAAGAGGGGGGGATTTCGTTTGGCACTTGCAAGGAGGGGTCCGAAAACCACCCTATCTCTGTTTCCCACATACGACTCTAAAAATCAAGGCCTATACTCAAGTATTTCGAAAGTTACATGGGCCGTGGCCCAATGAATAAGGTGACGCGCAACTTCTATAATAGCCTCTGGACGAAATTATGAAGTTGGCATCTTGTATATTTCGTCAAGGCTTCACTGCATCCTTATGGTGCTAAAAGTCCTGATGAACTCCAACTGTAACTCGTTATTGTTCCCCTTTCGCATCCATCATCTCCCATGCTTGTTGACTTGCTCAAGTTCCTCTTCTTGTCCAAAGCTAGGCCCGTCATTGTAAGACAAAACAAAGTATCCATTTAGGCAGCAT
>CM022298.1:330102601-330150812 GCA_011799875.1 Thinopyrum elongatum | reverse complement strand
GTGCCGCGTCAACTGTTCCTCCTGAGACGGGGACCGGACGGGTTCACATCTTTCGTGATGTCCTCTTGCTCCGTTATCCTCCGCAGCCCCTAGTCCTACCGATTTGGATATTTGATCCGATCATCGCCTCCTGGTCTGATCGCACTAACCATCACGTGGGCAATAGTATGGGCGTTCTGGCATCGATGCATCAGCCGAAGCTCTGTCAGATGTCCCAGTTCAGCAGTGCGCATGGCAAGTGATTGGCGCCATCCATATACATAGGTGGGGGGGGGGGGGGGGTGCCTTGGATCTGGGCCATGCAGCACCGACCCGGAGGGCGAGGGGCGATGGCCAGACCCCCTTGCGCTTACGGACGTATACCGGCGGGACCTCTCTCTCTGCTAGAGCCGTAGGTAGGGTTGCGATGTGTCGTTTTGCCGAGCCGTCATGACCCAGTAAAGGGGTGTCCGTCCGAGGTTTAATCGACGTGTTGGGTAAGAGTTGGTGCACCCCTGCAGAAGAACATTCTATCATAGCCGTTCTACGTAAAGGCACACTCGGAGTTGGTATCCCGATCGATCAACCTAGAACTGCCCTTGAGACGTTAACAGGTTGATGATGTATTGGCTCTGGGATCGCTTTCTCACAGGGAGTCGAAGACCGGATCTCAGGACGAGGTTTGATGCTTTATGGCTCTGGGATTGCTTTCCGCAGGGATCGAGAAGAGGATCTCTGGGTGAGGGTTGATATATTACTGCTACACAATTATATGGGTATTTGTGTCTACTCTCTCCTAACTGCTGCAAGACCGCTGAAGATGCTGTCTTCGATAGGACTGGCCTTTCTCTATTCTTGCATTTCTGCAGCCCCGTCCACATATACAAAAAAAAAAAACGCCTCCCTTGAAATGTTGCATATGTAGTTAGATCCCTTGCTTGCTGAGGTCTCTTCTGAGTACTGCACGGTTGCTTTGTTTTCCTTTTCTCCCCAATCAGTTTCCGTGACCCAAGGACGTCCCCCTGAGACAGATGCCAGACATTTCTCTCACTACTACTCTACCCAGAGGATGGATCTCTTCCGCGTTGACTGACGCCAGGATTAGCTCGGAGGGTCCCAGGCAGGAGGCCTTCGCCTTTCGATCGTAGTGTTTTATTTTGCCCGCCTTTCCTAAAGGCCTTTTTTGTTCTTTTTTATCTGTACTCAGATATCTGATCTTCACGCTGATGCTTGTTTGGCATCAGCTATGTATTCGGCCCCTCTAGGCCCCTGGCTTGTAATATGACGCTTGTATGATTTGTTTATGATTTCGAGTTGTGTGTGATTCTTCCCGTGAGTCCTTAGGCTTGATCGTGTGCATTTGCGTGTTATGATTAAGTGCACGCTCGGGCCGGGGGCGTCACCATTTGGTATCCGAGCCGACTGCCTTAGGAATCCCTTTCCAACTCCTTGGCCGAAGTTGAGTCTAGAACCGGAAAACTGTTTTACAACTGGCTGTTTGGCTTACGGGCCCACGTCCGTCCAATTGGGTGGTATTAGTATCTTTTATCCTACATCTTTACTCTGGGACTCTGACCTCTCTTCCTTCGGTTACTAAAGTTTAACTAACCCGACACTTAGGATCTGGAAATCTCTTCTTCTCTTCCTCTCGAAGAGCTGAATAGCTGTGCGGTTTTTCCCTGACATTGTCTGATTAGTCTGATAACTCAAATTTTCCTTCCATTTGTTTTGTTTAATAACCTTCTGCTCCGAGATCGGTTTACTTCGCACTTGTCTTTTGACATCAGGAGTGTTGCCTCCTTCCTCTGTTTCAGATGGATCGTTTGTTTCCACCACCCCTGCGACGCAGCTACAGCTGTTCGAGCAGGATACATCCAGTCCATTCCTTTATCCACGGGGCAGATGTCAATCCGTTAATACCCCAGTACATTTTCTCCTCCCGATAACCCACCCGCAAGACTTTGTGATTTATTGTGATCATCCCGTGGAAGGATTAGGCTGTGTCCTAATGCAAGAGCGGTAAAGTGAATTGCTTATGGCTCTCTCAGTTGCGCCCAAGGAAGAGAATTATCCGGTACCTGATCTAGAACTAGCTGCTGTCATCTATGGCACTGCAGTGTGGCGACATTCCACTCCTCGGTAATCGTTGCGAGATATACACGATCATAAAAGTCTGAAGTACTTGTTCACTCCACCATCTCTAAACCTCCGTCAGCACAATGTATGGAGGCCATTGCGGACTATGATGTGTGTGATCTCCTAACCCCTGGCAGGCTACGATGTCGGATGCCTTAAGCCCGACAAGTCCTATTGCGACACCTCATGGTTGGGGCGAGCTCAACCTCGTCTTTTTGAAGAACTACGCAAGCTAAATCTGCGTATTGTTCCACAGAGGACTTGCGGCAAGGGCCATGAATGCCCGGCCACGCCTCGTATTCAACACTCGGGCACCATCCAGGTCAACCCGTCTCGTAAAAGACTGTCGGGAACTCAGGTCCACCTCTACTGGGTGGTACCGCCTGTCCCTTCAGTCCTGTAGTAAAAGTAGCTTCCTCGGGTCCCCCTTCGGGGCCGACCCGTCTCTATCAAGGTTCAGCAGTAAAGTCACAGTAACCGTGTGTCCATAACATCAAGGAAATCCGAGGTATCACCCTCGACGGATGCCCACTCGATGTAACCGTCAAGTCGAACTTAGGAGGAATCACCCTCGATGAGTTCACACTTGATGTGTTGTACGACAGCGTCGTATCGGAAGTGGAGAAGGAGGAATCACCCTCGATGACCACGATCGAATAGCTACTCTACAGAGTTAACATCAGAAGTGCTACATGAGGTTTCACCCTCGACACTTGATAGTAACGCTGCAGTGTCGTTACAACTAAGGGGGGTGATGTGCGGTGTCGGGGCCTGGTCTTCAATCCCGTTGATCGGGTCTTCTGACGATCCAGCGCGGCAGTCGGGATAAGTGGGGTCACTGATAGGTCTCTACCCAGCCTAGACTAAACAGTTTAGGATATGTAGGTAATTATCAACAGCAGGTTACAATGATCAGGCTATGCATCAGAATAGGTAAAGTAGCAGCAGCAGTAATTCTAATGCAAGCATGAGAAATTAGAATGGGCGATATCGGTATGCTCAAGGGAGGGGCTTGCCTGGTTGCTCTGGCAAGAGAGAGGGATCGTCAACGGTGGCGTCGGGCTCCTGAGTTGCGTCGGTCTCGGGGACGACGTCGGTGTCAGGGTCTACCGAGAGAGAAGAGGGGGAGGAAACAGTATAAATATAGAGCAAACTTGAGCAACACAAGGTACGACATGATAATACGCAGTGCCGGGTGTATCCTAACGTATGGTTGCACGTCACCGAGGAAGGAGGAATCCATCCGGGAATGTTTTCCCGGTTCCGGACATTTGTCAGACAGATGACCGGAGAGGGACGGTTGCATGTTCTGATAGTTAGGGACGTGTGACGGACGAACGGACCGTGTATTCGGATTCGTCTCGTCGTTCTGAGCGACTTTCATGTACAAAGTTTTTCGATCGGAGTTACGGATTAAAAGATATGATTTTCTAAAGCTTTTATTAATTTTCTAGAATTTATTTAATTATTATATTCAACATTATCCAGAATAGTAACTGATGACATCAGCATGACATCATGCTGATGTCAGGAGTCATTAGGGTTAATTAACAGTAGTTAATTAGGTTAATTAGGTTAGGTTAATTAACAGGATTAATTAAGTTAATTAATTAATTAAATTTAATTATTATTTTTATTATTTTTATTTAATCTTAATCCTATTTTTTTTAAAACGTTTTGGGGGCTGTGGGCCCCTGCTGTCGGTGGCACAGAGGCCAAGCGGGCGAACGGGCGCGGGTGCGGGCGTGGACGCCCGACGGGCGCACCGGCGGGGCGCGGCTGCGGCCGGAGGGGAGACGCGGCCGGGAGCGGTGTAGGGCGAGCGGCGATGCGCGGGCGCGGGGAGGCGGAGGCACGGCGCGGAGCGGGCCGGGCGCGGGCGAGCGGAGGCCGGAGCGCGCGCGCGGGCGAGCGGGCGGCAAGCGAGGCGTGGGCGCGGGCGCCTTGGTGGCGAGCGGGGACGAGGGCCCGGGTGCGGTGGGGGCGCGCGCGCGTGCGGCAGAGGCGAGCGGGGAAGGGGGCGGGCGGCGACCGAGGCAGCGCGCGGCCAGCGCGCGCTCAGGCGGAGCGGGCGACACGGCAGCCAGAGGCGGCGCGAGCAACTGCAGCGCGCAGCGAGGGGAGGCGAGCGGCAGGGCACGGACGGGAGCGGCGCGGGTAATGGAGCAGGGGACCGCGGCGAGCGCGGCCGGGCACGGCGGACGGCATCGAGGACGGGGACGAGGGGGAAAGGGGAGAGGGCGGCAGAGGCCGGGGCCTCACCGACGGCTGTAGAGGCACGGGGGCGGCGTGGCTCGAGGAGGCCGGTCGGGGATGAGGGTCGAGGGGGTGGCGCGGTCCGGCGACGGGGTGGTGCCGGCGACGTCGAGCGGCAGGGCGGTCGGCGGGGTGAGGCGACGGGGGCGTCGGCGAGGCGGAGGGGCTCCCGGGAGAGCGAGGACTCGGCGTCGGGCGGGGGCGCGGCCGCCTGCGTGGGGCGCGCCGGGCTGTCGAAGGGGACGGCGGCTAGAGCTCCCGATCCCGATCCATTTTGGATCGGGAATGGAGGGTGGGGGGGCGGGGAGTGGGGTAGGTTGGGTTTGGGGGTGGATCGGGGGGGGCGGGAGGGGGGGGTTAAAGGGGGGCGCTTGGGCCCGGCCTGTTTAGGTGCCCCGTGGCCCCCCTTGTGCTCCTCATGCTATTCCAGGCACGGCCCAGTTGGTCACGGGGGGGGGGGGCTTTTCCTTTTTACGTTTATCTTTTTTTTTATATTATTTATTTTCCTTTTCTGTTTTCTCTTTTATTTTTATTCCAAAAGACTTTTGTAAAATATGGGACTTGCTCCATTATTTACAGTGCATTATCTGTCACTGCTAGAAATTGGTTTGGGGTCCATATCTTTTTGTTTGGATTTTATTTAAATTGAAAAAGGATTAAATAGCGTTATGTTGCTGCTGTTTCTATTTGTTTGAGCCACTTAAATATTTTAGTTAACACTGCTGCTAATTTTATATTAGCCTCTGGATTATTTGCAACATGATGTACATTTTTGTTTCTGGATCTGAACAACTTTTATTTTCCACTTTCACTTAAATTTGAATTTTGACTTAGGAGTTGAAAAGCATTATGATGCAAATGATGATCATGCACTGTTAATCATGCTGACTTGGCATTGTCAAAAGGGTGATTACTGTAGTTAACCACCGGGGGTGTTACATGTATGACTTATTTATTTTGAGAGTTGTGTTGTGATATCTTCCCGTGAGTCCCTGATCTTGATCGTACACGTTTGCGTGTATGATTA
The DNA here is from genome assembly GCA_011799875.1 of Thinopyrum elongatum. NCBI lineage: Eukaryota > Viridiplantae > Streptophyta > Magnoliopsida > Poales > Poaceae > Thinopyrum > Thinopyrum elongatum. The sequence continues at coordinate 330,145,414 of CM022298.1, read as the reverse complement.
GTGTACGATTGAATCGGGGGCGTCACAAGTTGGTATCAGAGCCGACTGCCTGTAGGAACCCCCCTTCCACACTCCTTGGCCAAAGTCGAGTCTAGACATTGCAAAACTTTTACTAACATGGCTGTGTGTCTTACGGGCCCACGTCACCATTGGGTGGTATTAGGATCTTTTACTCCTCGTTCTTTACTCCGGGACTCTGAACTCTCTTCTACTCGGGTTAAACAAATTTACTAACACTAATATTAGGATCCCGTGACCACATTCACCCCAAAGTTGGATAAGCCATAGTTATTCCTTAGAATAGTATTTTGGACGATATCCACACTGTCATATGACTCCTTTGAAACCTCTTTGTTTTCAGATGGAACCCACGAGGCAGGTCCTGCGCCACACGACGGCCATTGGTGTCCAGGGTTCACCTGCTGTGTTAGCTGAGATGATGACATATCTGGGTTATCGCGGGCACCCTGAGTACACCGTGTACGAGCAGTACCAGGACTTTAACCAGGAGCAGTACCGTGCCATTGTCCACCTCTACTCTCGGGAGTATGACTCCACTACTGTGCTGCACACCGCTCATGGTGTTGGAGTGACCATCGATATGGCAGTCCATGATGCTGCTTATGCAGCTCTGACCCGTCTTCGTGGAGAGTATCGGGCGTTGGACACCTCCCCTTTCAAGCACGTTGCTATCGCATCTGACGATGGTGCGGAGGGATATTACACTGCTGCCTACTCCACCGTCACCCGAGAGCCCTTCCACCATCAGAACCTGGTTCTGCATGCTGATGGGCTGGATCGAGCTAACCGAGCTCTTCGCCACGAGTTGTACACCACCCGTCAGCACCTTTACAGTGCTTTGACGCTGTTGCACCCCTTTGTCCGATCTGGTGAGCTGCCGCGATCTGCGATCTACCCAGTCAGGACCGTGATGCCCCAGGGTGTCGGTTGGCCAGATGTGGGAGGCTACACTCCCGCACTTGGTCCTCTTTTGCCACCTGGACGTCGGGTTCTACACCAGAGTGTTCACGGACCGCAGGCTACTGACGTGGAGGACTTCCCGTCGCGTCACTACCAGCTGTCAGGCTACACCTACCTCCACAGTTCCTCCTGGGACTGATGTAGTCTTGCTTATTAGCATTAGATGCATTCGCCGCGAGCCTGCGTGCCGCCTATGATGTCTTTAGTCTTATGTACTGAACTCTATGCATGATCCCTTTTGTAAGATATGCCAACTACTATGTAGTATCTATCGTGCTCCTTTCATTATGCATGTTTCACCAAGAATGATTCTTGTCTTTGCAAATTTCTCAATGCTGAACTACCCCTGTTATATATTAGCAGGATGGTTAGACCAGGTGGTCGTGGTCGTGGTGACAACGCCCCACCACCGCCTGAGTATATGGCTGGTATGATCCAACAGTTCGAGCTGAACCGCCAGTTCATGGAGAATATGATGGCTCAGTTCCCGCGCCCCAATATGAACTAGCAGCCAGCCCAAATAACTCTGCAGGATTTCATACGCCTCAACCCAACCATGTACCGCAGCTCAACTCAGCCTCTGGATGCTGATGACTGGCTCCGTGACATCACCTATGAGATGGAGTCTGCTGATGTAGCCCCTGCCAGCTATGTCACCTTTGCTTCCTTCTTTCTGAAGGGACCTACTGCTCAATGGTGGGACAGCCACAGGCGTACTCTGCCGGTTGGAGCGATCATCACCTGGCCAGACTTTCAAGCTGCTTTCCGTGCCCGCTTCATCCCACAGGGAATCATGGACCGGAAGAAGCGCGAATTCCGCAACCTCACCCAAGGCAACAAAACTGTGGAAGCTTATCAGCGGGAGTTTCTGGACTTATCCCGCTATGCTGAAGAAGACATTGCAACTGATGCACGCTGACAGGAGAAGTTCCGTGATGGCCTTCAAGCTGACATCAAGCTCGCACTGCTAGTGCATGACTTTCCCGATTTCGCCACCTTGGTGAACAAGGCCATCAATGTTGAAACTGGTCTGCAGGAACACCAGAGCTCTCACAGGCGCAACCGTGACACGGGCTCATCTTCGGGCCCGCCCTCGCAGAAGCGTAAGATCTGGATCCCGAACAGCATGTACCGTCCAAATGCACCTACTCCAAGGCAGTCTTATGCTGCACCGCGTCTGCCTCCTCCACCACCCAAGCAGCCAAGACTTCCAGCTGCACCACCCCAAGCTCCTGCTCCCACCCCCAATAATGGTCTGTGCTACAAGTGTGGTCAACTAGGTCACCTTGCCAGGAACTGCTATCAGAACCAGAATCAATTGGCCCTTCCTGCAGCTGGCCGTGGAAGCAACCAGCCCCGCAACAACAATGCCAAGTCTTATGGTCGTGTTCATGCCAACCACGTTGATCTCAATGAAGCTCGAGACCAGCCTGCTACTGTGATGGGTACACTCCTCGTAAAATTCAGTACCAGCATCCGTTTTATTTGATACAGGTGCATCACATTCATTCAGGTCGGAAGATTTTGCATGCTTGCACGGCATTAAATGTGAGGACATGAACGCTTCGCTATTAGTACACACCCCTGCGGGCCAATGTCGAACCTCCATGTTTTGCAAGGACGTCCCCGTTGAAATCGAAGGACTGGAATTCCTTGTCTCTCCCATCGCACTGAAGTCCTGTAGCATTGATCTCATTCTGGGAGTGGAATGGCTGAAAGCGCATACTGCTTCTATAGTTTGCGCCACTAAGACCGTCCATCTGCTACACCCTTCTGATGAAATAATAAGTTACAACGCTCGTCTGGTTCAGAATGCCAAGGCAAGGCTTTATGCGTTGAACGCATTGAATGCTGCACCACTCGAGGGCATTGAAAACATTCCCGTTGTTCGTGAATTCCAAGACGTCTTTCCTGAAGAACTTCCAGGGATTCCCCCTGCTAGTGCTGTCGAATTCATCATCGACTTGAAACCAGGCACCACCCCTATAGCCAAACGACCCTACAAGATGCCGCCACATGAACTCATTGCGCTTAAGGAGGAAATCGACACATCTCTTCGCAGTGGTTTCATTCGCCCAAGTTGCTCTCCTTGGGGAGGACCTTCCCTCTTTGTTAAGAAGAAGGATGGGACAAACCAATTGGTCCAAGACTACCGTTCTATTAACCAAGCTACCATTCAGAACAAATATCCTCTTCCTCGGATTAATGATCTGTATGATCAACTAGCTGGCTCATCAGTGTTCTCCAAACTTGACTTAAGGTTGGGATACCACCAGATCCGTGTTCGTGAAGAGGATATCCCAAAGACCGCATTCGTGACTCGATATGGTTCATATGAGTACACTGTCATGTCATTCGGCTTAACCAATGCTCCAGCCACCTTCTCTCGTTTGATGAACTATATCTTCAAGGAATACCTCAACAAGTTCATTGTGGTTTATCTGGATGATATCCTTGTGTACTCCAAGAATAAAGAAGAGCATGCCGAACATCTTCGTCTTGTCCTGGAGAAGCTTCGAGAGCATCAACTCTATGCTAAGTATTCCAAGTGTGAATTCTGGCTTCCCGAAGTAACTTATCTTGGGCATGTCATCTCCAAGGATGGTATTGCCGTCAACCCCGAGCGAGTTCAGGCTATTCTCGATTGGACTCCTCCGAAGAACGTCAAGCAAGTCAGGAGTTTTCTCGGTCTCGCCAGCTATTACCGTCGATTCATCGAGAACTTCTCCAAGATCGCCAGGCCTCTGACTAACCTATTGCATAAGGGCGTCAAGTACCAATGGACAGACAAATGTCAGGAAAGTTTCCAGGCACTCAAGGACAAGTTGACTTCTGCCCCAGTGCTTGCTCCACCTGATACTAAGAAGGACTTCGTCATTTACTGCGACGCTTCCCGACAAGGATTAGGCTGTGTCCTAATGCAAGAGCGCAAAGTGATTGCCTATGCATTCCGTCAATTGCGCCCTCACGAAGAGAACTACCCAGTTCACGACCTCGAGCTTGCTGCTGTCATACATGCACTGAAACAGTGGCGACATTACCTTCTCGGTAGTCGTTGCGAGATCTTCACCGACCACCAAAGTCTAAAGTATCTGTTTACTCAGCCAGACCTGAACCTCCGTCAGCAGAGATGGATGGAGACTGTTGCAGACTTTGACTTGGGTATTTCCTATACACCAGGCAAGGCTAATGTAATGGCTGATGCCTTGAGCCGTAAGTCATATTGCAACCACTTCCAGGTTCACAAAGTTCAAACCTCGCTTGTTGAAGAATTCAGAAAGCTGAACCTCCATATTGTTCCTCCTGGAGCACTCGCTCCCCCTCCTCCAGAGTTCCGCAAGATGAACCTCCGTGTTGTTCCCCAGGGTTCCCTCAATACCCTGGCTGTCGAACCAGATCTCTTGGGCAGCATCAAGTAACTGCAGAAGTATGACTCTCAAGCCCACAAGATTAAGCGCTACCTCGCGGCAGGAAGGCCCTCGTGCTTCACCCTTGGAGATGATGACACCTTATTCTTTAAAGGTTGAATAGTGGTCCCTACGGAAGACAACCTGGATATGACTCAGAAGGTTATGAAAGAAGCTCATGAGACGCCTCTGTCTATTCATCCCGGTAGCACCAAGATGTACCAAGATGTCCGTCGAAAATTCTGGTGGTCTAATATGAAGCAAGACATTGCTCGTTATGTTGCTGAATGTGACGTTTGTTGTCGAATCAAAGCAGAACATCAAAGACCTGCTGGAACTCTGCAACCTATCTCTATTCCTGAATCGAAATGGGACCATGTTGAAATGGACTTCGTCACTGGTTTTCCCAAATCGCAGAAAGGTAATGATGCTATCCTTGTCATCATTTATCGACTCTCTAAAGTTGCACATTTTCTGGCGGTCAAAGAAACGATCACTGCTAGTCAGCTTGCAACTCTCTACATGTCCAGAATTGTTTCACTTCACGGTATTCCGCTGGTAATCATTTGGGAGGTTTCACAATTACTTGAGAATCTACTTGACTGAGCGCTGTAACCTGAGGTTTCAGTACTGGATGCTGCTCAAGGAGTCGAGCTCACATCAAATTCGTCACAGCTTATGTCAAATGATGGGATAATCTGAGCGGCCAATCTTTATGTTATTACTTCCCTGCCTCATGACAGAGAGGGAGCCATGGAGCTCGCCGGTCATATAGCTTAGTTTCAAGGAAACAATTGAAAAGGAGAAGAGGTAAAAACATGTTGATTTAGAAATTAGAACATTGTGGAGCACAGTCGAAAGGGAAAACGGGATTTACAGCCCATGAGACCACGGACACCGAGTGCGCTCATCGAAGTAGCGTTGGACGTGCGACAATGATGGGATGGAAGAAGTGTCATCGGGGATGTAAATTTCAAGCTCTGGCAGTGAGCAGATTTGGATATTATCAAAATTCACAAAGGTAGTTTTTAGAAATGGGGCAGAACAATTACTTTTTGTATATATATTGAAATGTTGCTCTAACCTGTCATACCTCAGTTATAGTAGTACATATATACTCAGTGAGGATCTGGGTCCACTTAACATGAAGGAGGTTTAGCAAATTCCGCATATGTCACTCTAGATGGTACCATAAACTGGACTTGGTGGGATTGTAGGATTTCCTTCCCCTATCTCTTTCATGTGATTTTCCATGGGGGAGTTTAAAGCCCAGCCCCATCTAGGTTCCCTTTCTATTTCTCTTGCTTTGTTGTCATAGCTAAAAAGAATCCACTTAGCTAGCTGATGGAGCCATATCATTAGCCTTCCCAAATTACTCCAGAAAATTTACATCTAAAGCCATAAAAAGTACACTTCTCCCTAATCTGGTCTGAAAGATATATTTGGTTGGATAGGTTTCAGAGATTGAAAATATTGCATTGCTATATTGGTGAATAAATTGTACATGCTGAAGTGCTAAGTACTATCTCTTGAAGCAAGTAGGACGTGTTCTAGAGGCCATCCACACATCTATAGAAAGAATTACATTTAGCTGAACATTTGGGCAAGGTACAGTTCATGTATAATTAAAACTGCAAGACCAGGAAAAAAATTCTATAAATTTGAGTTTTTTTTACTATATGAGGTATTATGTTGTTGGCAAAATTAGTAGTGAAATGAGGTCTGTAGCAAAGGTATTTAGTCAATGTTGAATGATTTTTTGTTGAGGATGATCATGAATTCTCTTGGGTTCATGTCCACATATTTAGCAGCTGCAGAATATCATATCCAGTATTTATTGAAAGTTGTTATCTTCGTTGTTACTGTTGGAGCTGAAAATTATATTTCGCAACTACCAAAATAAATCTGTTTTGTCATCTTATCAACATATGCCCTACCTGCTTTCTGTCCTGCGATGTTGCTGAAGTGGAGCCAGGCAAGGCCTTGTCCAGGATGAAGGAAAAGAAGAGAAGAAGTGGTACAAGGACAAGAGAAGAAAGCAGCAGAAAGAGGACGGGAAGGTTGTAGCCACCACAGAGAAAGAAAGGTAAATGTAGGCCTACACTTAGTCGTGATTATGCAGTACGATGTATTTTAGAGCTGAGGATTCATAGTTTTTTTAACAACGATTGTATCTAGACTCACTTTGAATTGGAAGCTATGTGGTTCAACATTTGGATCTAGAACATCATGCCCATTGCTTCTTTGCTAATGTTGATGTACTGTTGTGATCATTTGGTAATTACGCTTTAGCAGGAGGCATTGACCTAGCCAAATTACCTTTTTGTAAACAGTTCAAAAGGCCGTATGAGAAGGCTTCCATATAGAAGGCACACAATTTTTGTTGTGCGCAAATAGAATCCAAAAATGCTTTTGTTTTCATCCATGATAGGTAAAACGCATGTACACTATCTCCAAAATACTACTACACAAGACTCCGATTAGTGCTTACACAACTACTTTTTCTCTTAATGCAACATTTTGTAAGTGAAAAATCAGTCTCAGGTGTTCTTCCCCAACCAATAACTAAAATCTGCAATAGCACAATGTGGGAATGTGAAGTTCCCTATAGGGATGTTGGGCCTGCTGGAATATCAGAATTATTGTTATTTCTTGGCAAAAGAAATTGAAGCACCTGTCCAACTCTCATAGTGTTTGAGCACTAACCCCTGCCATTTTTGTAACTGAGCACTAACCTCTCTTAAGCAGATGAGAAGTGGTCCAAGTGATAAGATACCATGTGACATTTTGCCATGTCTAAGTACTTAAGTTACTGAAATTTGATAGACAATGACTGCCATGTAAGTTTGCATGATTACCAAATGTGGACTCACGTCCTTCAGAAATAGATCCTACTTCAAATCATCTGGGAGAACATCTAGCAATACTTCCATTTTATTTTATCCATATTCTATAGAGTATTAATTACCCCTCTATACAAACTTGAAAGTTGCACCAAATTGATGCCATTTTGCAATCTTAGGACCATAAGAAAAAAAATCGGATCCTGCAATACTAATTTTGAGTACACAACAATCCCATATTCTGTTGAGATACTGCTAAGTTGATGATAATGGCAGTGGAGTGGTGCTAGAGGAGTTTGTCATAGTATGTCCACAAATCCCTTGGAACACTACTCGAGGTAAAATCATTATTTTGTCTTTGCTAGAAAACTGTATATGTGGTCTAGAATTGGGTGTACATGTTGGTTCGGTCAATGGACGTTTTCTTTGAGCTTCACTTATGGACCTTGAAGTAATGTACTCCCTCTGTAAACAAATATAAGACATTTTAGGTCACTAAAGTAGTGACCTGAAACATCTTATATTAGTTTACAGAGGGAGTATTAATTTTTGTTTTGATGCAGTGTAAATTAAACTTCAAAGTGTCTATTTGAATTTTGAGCTGAAATCTGAACCATGGTTTGCATTCAGCTATATTTCTAAAACATTGTACAAAGTCCTATTTTTAGGATGCCAAGTTTCTTCTTTCCAGTTAGAATTTTTGGCCCTATATATTCTAATTTTTTAGTCATATTTAGTTTTAATGGTCGGAAAGAAACAAAGTTACTCTTTATTATCAAATGGAGTCAAGTTGCTAATCTGTAATTTACAAAGACGTAAGGAAGTGTTCTTTTGTGTGTCGTTGCTTATGCCTTTTATATTTGGAGGATATTATGGATGGGAACTGGCTTATGTCCAGTAATGGTAATAGAGTTGTTCCCACTGTAGATTTCCATTGTGTGTTAGAAAAAGTATGCACCTGGAATTATAGGCCTTGCCCATCTGTTAGATTTTTATATGTATTTAGTTTTTTATGACAACTAGAGAAGGAAGATGAGGCAGACGAACGACACAAAGGACAAAACAGGAGGGCGTTGGACTGTTTTTTTTTTGAACAGAGGTTGGGCACTGGCCTTCTTCTACTGCATCCACTGACATAGCAGCTTCCTTCTTCTTAGAGTAATAGCTTGTGCCTTGATGCTTTCATCGTCTGCTTTTCCTAATTGTTCTTGTTTATAGAGATGCACCCATATAGTTGTTGGATTATGTAATGCGAAAAGGATATTGTTTGTATTTATGCTTGGTTCGAGTCGGCAAGAGGTAATAGAAGAAGTTATGTTTTTTATTTTAATTTATCTGACACATCCTATATATGAACCAAGTTTTTTAGTTTTTCATTTATTTGTTATCACTCTTAATATTATTATTTTTGAATTGTTTGGATCGCTTTCCACATATCTCACGTGGTATCACTCTTAATATTTAGTTATGCTTGATCTTGCTCTTTCTAAACATCACAACAATACCCATCCGCAACTAAAAAAACAATATTCATCCCATTGCAACGCACGGGCATGTGTGGTAGTCTTAAATCATACATGAAGAGCCTTCTGTCATTTATTATGGATAAGTTAATATTTAAGAAATAATACAAACTCTTAGGTGCAGCCAATAGCAATGCAATTTCATCTAAAGTGGCAAATGATGCCTTTGTATTCCTACCAGTTACCAAAGGCTTTTCTATTAATATATTTAAATTAAATAGTTCCTGATAATAGAAAAACTAAAGCAACTTGGTTTATCTATGTTCCTTTTTTAATCTTCATAGTGAAATGTGTTCCTACAAGAATAACACATATTTGATTATAGCAGGCTAAAAAATAGAGGCTGCTCCGTCTTCTCCTAATCCATCCAGACAAGCTTAGAGAAACAATTTGTGTACAAATTCTTCAGCAAGGATACTCCTTCCATGAAGTTTATTTGGCAAAGATGATTTCTGGTATGTGAGTGTGAAAATGTTCCCTTGACATATTCTTAAACCTACAACAGTGGTTGTTGCTTATTGTCAACTTAGTTCTTTTTGGTCTACTACTTTCCTTGTGCTATTTTTATTCCTGTATGATGATATGGCGTGTAAGATGATAAGGCGTGATCGAGTCCGACTCCTCCCACCAAGTCTGACTACTACTCATCGGGGCTGCTCGAGTCCAAGTTGCCGAGTCCGGATCCTTGATGGGTGAGCCTGAGTTCTCCATGCTCAAACCAGGGTCTCGATGCCTGAGGCCGAGTCCCAGACTGCCATGCCTGAGTTCGAGGTCCACCATGCCCAAGCATAAGGCTTCCACGCCGAAGGTCGAGTCTTCAATGGACAAGTCTTGATTCCATGCTCGAGTTCGAGTCTGAGTCTTTGATGCCCGTGTCCGAGGTCTCCCTGCATGAGTCTGAGTCTTGCTTAGGTTCCAGTCCAAGGTCTACTTTGACCTAGTCTGAGTCCACCCTGCCTGAGTTCTGAGTCCGAGTCCTCCATGGCCAGGTATGAGGTCTCCTCGCCGGGTTTGGTCATACATACCAGCAGAAGATAAAAAACTAAACCACAGATTGGAAGACCAGAGTTATCTATATGATAGTATGATATATTATAGCTACATATATATCTTGCTTTTCTATCATGAACTATGCTGGCAACTTTGTTTTACACTATCATGCTACCATGCATTGTATCATGTTTACATCACAAATCTTACTTGCATGGTTTGAATACTATCCCTATATGTGTTAAGGAGTTATCAGTGTGGTACATAGGCATGAAGTCTGAAGAACAAGACATGTATAGGCCTTAGACTATCGTAATGATGGGTTAGGTTAGTTTAATATACTACGCATTCTTTTGTGGTCGTGTATTATAAATGTAATCAAGCACTTACTAATATTGGTGCATCTCTTCCTAATAATTTTTGCTATGCATGGTTTGAATGCTCACTCTTGCATCTTTGCTACTATAGCTTGCTTTATACTCCTTTCCCGCAAAAAAAAAGCTTGCATTACTCTCTGCCTGCGGGGTTTCGAACCCGGGTCGCCCCGGTCGAAGCGGTCCGGCTCGACCACTGGGTTATGCGCGTGCGTCTGCTGAAATAACCCAAAGAGGGGCAAGGTCCACATGGCGGTGACACATCCACACAGAGATAGAGGAAACCAGGGGAGGTGGCCGGCGGGGGCAAAGTGCGGCTGAGGCCCTCTCGGAGTTGCCTTTGGTGGCACAAACAAGCGGCGGAGGGGCGCGCTCGAACCGCAACAGAGATCCGCACGCACGCATGCATCTCACACATCCGGACAACGACGGAGGCGTCGCCGGCGATGAAGGAGAAGGGCTGCAACGGTGATGATGAACATGACAGGACATGCGCTATATTCGGTGCTACAGCGGTGGAATCGGCACAACGGAGCGAGGCGAACACGACGGAAACATGCATATGGCGAACCGAGGTCGGAGCACTCGCCGGAGGCATGGTCCGATGGCGATGGGCTTGGCTCACATGGCAAACAGAGATGGAGGGCGCAAAAGAAGGGGAAAAGTGGAAGGGGAGATGCGTGAGCTCACCACGAACACGCTCGTGTGAGCTCACCACGAACACGCTCGTGTGCTCGGATAGGTGGGAGGTGGATGGAGTCGGCCGAAATCGACGATTGAGCGGCGGCGACCGACGCGGAAGAAGAGGAAGAAGACGGCGGCGAACTTGGCATCCCGGGCGAGGTAGTGGACGGCGGGGAGATAGTCGACGTCGAGGAACCTGCTGGACACGGTGCGGACAAGGATGGAGGGTGCCATGGATGCGCTCTCGGGTGCGCTCGGGAAGTGAAGGGGGCGACGAATCTGGTGGTTCTCCTCACCTGGCGGTGGCGGCGGAAGGGAGAGGGAAACCCTAGCAACTACTAGGGCATGAGGGGAAGGCTTACGGGGGCCAGGAATGAGTGGGGCGAGCTCGCGTGCTCTCGGCACGGGGTCCCCATGGCGAGCTGAGAGCTCGACGAAAAGGTCAGAGCGGGGTGTTCTGTAGACGGAGGCCGACAAGTGTGGTCACAGGTGCCACGTGGGTGTACGGGCGCGTGGGCACGCAGTGAGAAAGAGAGAGGGGAGGCACGACGCGAGGATAGGTGGCTGAGCCACAGTGTTGCTGGGCCGGCTGCTACTGTTGCTGGTGGGTTGCTGCGGCTCCCCCCCCCCCCCCCACACACACATAACCTTTCTTCTCATTTCTTCAAGCAGAAAATAAAGGATGAAAAGCACAGGGATAATGGGAGGTGTGAGACCGCGAATATTTCTGTGATCCTGGATTTATGGACAATTTGAATAATTTGACCTGGCAATTTTTAGATATCAAAAAATAATTCAAGTTTGAATCAAATTCAAAATTTAGCCATTTTTGAACCCCACCAAATCAAACCCAAATGAGCTGAAATATTACAGAGAGAAAGTAGGCATGGTCTAATATTATTAGGAAAAGAATAAACATTAATTGGAGGCAGGAAAACAAACACCCCAATTAATTGGAAGAAAAGAAGAACGAGAACAAGTTGATCCTGCATGGGTTATGGATGGGGTGAAGTTACAATGGCCTTGAGAGAAAGAAATCAAGGGAGTGGGGAACACATACAAATATACAAGAGCAAACAATATGGAAAGTTGGATGCAATGCACATGATGCAACACAAATGAATCCTCAAGCAACAAAATAAAAGAATCAATGCAAAACCATGATGATGAAGCAACCAATATGAATGCCAACATGAAAAACAGTCATGACAAGATGGTTGAGGTTACAAAATGTGAAGCATCACACTTGGGATGTTACAGTCCTCCTCCGATTCCGGCATATAATTGCTATCATCAGGATCATCAGTTCGTCCCTGCGATGCCGTCGACCTGACCGTGCTTGGCGTCATTGCCGTTGTGCTGGTCCTAGGCGCTGTCCGGAGTGTTGTGGTTATCTGAGGCGTCATTATTGGTGTTGTTGCTGGCATTCCCTTTACTGCCACGTTTAGAGCGTTTACCGCTCCTTCGTTGTTTGGCGGGGGGGGGGGGGGGTCCTTTTTCTCCTCCTCCTCGCCATCCTTGGGGTTATCCACCATGTAGACGTCGTATGTGGAGGTTGTCATCCACTTGCCAGTATTGGATGGAGTAGCACCACTCAGATCGCCAACATCTTCATCCATGTCGGTTGCCTCCTCGGAGGTGTAGTCATGTACGTCGGTTAAATCCTCGACTGTTGCGACTAGGTGGGTGGTGGGTGGGATATAAATTTCCTTGCCGTCGGCTTTACATCTGATGTGGTCATCGACGGAAGTCTGACCGTCCGGAATACCTATGTTCTGGATTTGGTCGAGCATCTCGTTCAAAAACAAGAGGTTTGCCGGGCCCATCTCTTGAGATTAGGTGGGGCTGACCTGCAGTATGTTCGACGATGTGTGTGACACAACTTCAGAACATGTGTTGGCCAAGGCGAAAGCCTAGTCCGACTCTGAGGATATCAGATCTGAACTCGAGGTTGGTTCTGAGGTGGGATCTAATCTAAGGTTCGGATCTGAGGTCGGGTCTAAGGCTAAGGCCACGAGGCCCGTGGGGTTCTCCAGTTGATCTGGCACCTAGCCAAAGAGGGCAAGGTCACCACGGAAGTCGGCAGTGTACTCCAAATTCCCAAATCTGATGATCCGATCTAGGGTGAAGCTTTCGACGCGGCTGAGGTGTCCGACCGAGTCAGCGTGGAGGATGATGCCGCCGAATGCAAAGAGTTGGCCAGGGACGAAGACGTCACCACAGCCGATGTCGTTATTGATCTGAAGACAGGCCATCGATCCTGGTTAACCAAACAGCGAGACCTGTATGGGCCACCATTGTCGGTGCTAAAACCGGCAGATCTCGGGTAGGGGGTCCCGAGCTGTGGGTCTAGGAACAATGTTCACAACGGACGAAGGGAGACAGTGTTTACCCAGGTTCGGGCCCTCTTGAAGAGATGGGCCCTACGTCTTGCTTTGATTGTATTGATGTGATGAAGTACATAGTGCAAGATGATCTACCTCGAGATCATATGATTCTGTTATAAAGCCTAAGGCTTGTAATCGTGTTTCTAAAGTCTAAACCCCTTGGCTTATATATGCACCGGGGGTACCTAGGTTACACATATGGCCGGTTGCCAACACGCCAGCTATTGAGCTTATCCTTGAAATACACACCAAGTCTTCGGAGGTTTCCATGTTGGTCCGGTGAGGTTTATAGCTTTGAGAGTCCTTCCTTGTAATGATTGGTGGGCGTAAGCTCGGTCCATGGACTGCAGGTTGTATAGGTTAGTACCCCCTAGTCTAGCACACCATCAATAGCATCAATTTTCTTAATCAAGGAGGATACTTCCCCAGCAGAATTTACCTTCTTACCAGTTGGAGCATGTTCGGTGACTATTAGTTTGCCGTCGTGTTGTCGAGAAGCTTCGTGGCCTCTCAAGTGTTATTCCCACAAATTCTCCACTTGCGGTTGAGTCTAGATGGTTTCTTGAAACAAAGTTTAGTCCCACATAAAAAAATTGTACTATCATCCATAAACTTAATCCATGGTGGGACAACTTTTAATCATTAATTTCATTCTCTCCCAAGATTGTGCAACATGTTCTTGCTCATGTTGTTTAAAATTCATAATTTGATTTCTAAGAGATATTATCTTAGCGGGAGGAAAAATATTTAGTAATAAAGGCATCTTTACACTTGTTCCACGAATCAATATTATTTTTAGGTAAAGATGAAAACCATGCTTTAGCTCGATCTCTAAGCGAGAAAGGAAATAATTTCAATTTCACAATTTCACAATATCACTATCCACATCTTTCATTGTTTACATATCACATGATTCAAAAATAGTATTAAGATGGGATGCATCATCTTCATTAGGATTTCCAGCAAATTGTTCTTTCATAACAAGTTTCAACAAAGCTGCTTTATATCATATGGCTCCATGCTACTTGTGTTATGCGTTGGGATTTCCCGGAAGAGGAAGGGTAATGTAGTATAGTAGCACAAAATATTCCCCTCAGTTGAGAACCAAAGTTTATCGAACTAGTAGGAGATTCACGCAAACAAAGATAAATGCTACCCACACACACACAAAACAAATGCTTGCACCCAACGCGGGCAAAAGGGCTGTCCATTCCCTTGTACTCGTTAATTGCAAGGATTAATTCTGGTAATGGCAGATAGATAAATTGCAAAAAAAAGTAGAAGGATTGCAGCAAGGTATTTAGGGTTTTAGTAATATGATGTGAATGGACCCGGGGCCATAGCTTTCACTAGAGGCATCTCTCTCATGAGCGTAGTAACGCCGGATTAAATTACTGTTGGACAATTGATACAAAAGCGCATAGTTATGATATTATTCATGGCATGATCACTACATAGGCATTATGTCCATGATAAGTAGACTGAAACGATTCTGCATCTACGACTAGTACTCCACCCCTCAATCTCTATCCAGCATGCATCTTATGGTGTAGACAAAGTAAGACCAAGAAATATGATTGAACCCCATCGTTTTACCCTTAGTAGCAACAATACAAATACGTGCCTCGCTACCCCTTCTATCACTGGGTGAGGACACCGCAAGACTGAACCTACTACTATTCACCACTTCCACTGAAGATCTTGTAACACCCTAGAATTTTTCCTTTTCTTTTTCTTTTGGATTTCTTTGGGCTTTGCTTTGATTTTCTTTTTTCTATGGCTCTTTGGTCTGGAAACCTGGGAAGACCATCTCTGATTCCTCTCTCTAATGCCCTGTCAACCTAAGATCCATCCCAAGACCATGTCATTTCCATCTTAGCCCAAACCCAAATTCTTTTTCTTGGGAATATTCCTTTTTCTATTAAAGGAATAACCCTGTTTGCTCTAGGTTGTACATTTCTGTCTTGCCATAAATTCCCATAAAATTCTCAAAATTCCTTTGGACCATATGAACCTTGGATATGCAAAGATATTCAAGATTTCGTGCTCATGGTGAGCACACCATCCAATGCTTGTTTCTGGTCATAATTTTAGGTTGTGAAGCAACTATATTTCATATTGCTCCATAAATTCTGAAATTTAGCCAGGCAAGTCCTCCCCATATAATCTACCTCCTCCAAATTTGGGGTCATTTCATCAACCCATTATTTTTCTATAATTCTCCCAAGTTTCTGTCCAGCAAGAACCACTTTGAAGGAAGTACCATTTTGGTGTGTCCAATTGGTATGAAATTTTTACAGTTTCTTCATATGTCCATATAACACATCTCCTCCAAATTTCAGCTCAATCCATTCATCCATTTGAGCACAGCTTCAACTTTTGTATTTCTATCCAGTGGGGTACATTGTGAAGCAAGTGCTAGCTAAATCCCTCCATTTGAGCTGAAACCTTGCCATATTGGTCATCTTAGTGATTGAGCACACCCAGAAAAATCTCAGCACCTATCACCAAGTGATCCTTCCCCAGTACACAACAAACACCTTGCTGTTCCAGTGTCTTCAAGCCTGTGGTCATATCAGGGGTTCCTGTGCTTGTTCATTTGCTCCTTGGCACTCTTTGGTGAATGACCTATCGCCCTGGCATGGTCGAGCTGATCAGAGGGTGTTCCCTCGCCGCGTTCATGTGGTGTCTACGCGTCCGGCATGCATGTGCGCGCGCTCTAGGCATTGGGGCCCTCGGCCTTGTCCGTTTCTTCCAGCTCTCGAACCCTCGTCGTGTTCAGGAGTGTCGCCTTGGTCTCAGCCTTGCTCTAGACCCTTTTCCCCTTTGTCTCTCTCGCCCAACGAGTCGTGTCGACCGCGCCCGTGACCTGACGACCTCTGCCCACCTCCATGTATGGTCGCCTGCGAGCTCTCGAGCCTTCCCGAGCCCTCCCCACAGCTATAAGTAGAGTGCCCGAGCTCCGTCGCATCTCATCGCCACCCACAACCCACTCCTCGAGCTCCAGAACCCTATTCTCCTCCTTTGGCCGCCATGGCCGCCGCCCTGCTCGGCCTAAATTAGAGCCACGCCGAGCCTCTCCCTCCTTCCTTTCTCCACCAGAGGATCTGCTAACCCCGACGCACCTCTCCCTCACCTCCGTTCATCGCAGGAGCTCCCATCGCCGCGTGCCCCATCTAGGCCGACGGCCTCGTCCGCGGGTGCTTCTGGCCGCCGCCATTCTGCCCTTCCCCGGCGCCCGTGTGCAGGCCAGACGGTTGCGGTGCCCCTCCCTGGTCCCGCCGGTGGCCTCGGTCGGAGGTGGCCGGAGCCACCGGGGGCCAGCACCGGTCGCCCTCCCCTGCCCCTCCTCTGTTTCCTGTCGGGGGAGCAGCGAGAGGAAGAAGACGACCAGGCCAGGCGGGCCCCACTCCCCTGCGACCCCACCCATCAGCCACTAAAGGCCGGTCCAGTCAGCGTAGGTGGAAACGTAGTTTCCTAGAATACGCTTTCAGTTAAGGGAAGCGTACTCTTCTGTCTCTTCGGACGAAAATACGTTTTCTTTTGCAGAAGGCGTATTGCAGCGAAAGGCGCTTTCTGTTTATCCAATCAGGGGCTAGGTTGTGAATATTTCTTTTACAGATTGGTTCCTGGCATTCAACTGACTATATCTCCGCAACCGTAACTCTGATTCAGGTGATTCAAAAGCCCACGTTCTCCGTTTGTCTAGCCCGTTCCGTTGGTACCATTTTCGCGAGGTTATAACATTCTAAAAATGACCATTTTCCCTTGCCCTTATTTAGCCCCTCCGAGAGAGAAACATTTCCGGCGAATCTTTCCGCGAATTCATCGCACTTCTTCCCGGAGAATCCTTCATCCCCAGGCAAGCCACAACAGCCACTTGCACGATGGCCTTGGAGTAGCCATGGTTTCTACTTAAATATTTAACAATTGTTTGCTCATTTACTACTGATATTACTGTTTCGGTTATGCTTGTGGATCCATGCTCATCATCAGGCTTTGTCCTTATGCACCCTGTTAGTTATGTGACTACTTGTTAGTGTTATTATTCTCGTATGTCATTCTTGCTGTTATTACATGCTGGTAATAGTGATGTTCTTCGATGCATTATTATCGTCTGTTATGAAAAGTACCTGTGATATGCATGATCATCGCTATACCATGTTCATCTGCATCTAGTAGACTAAGTGCTTTATTATCGTTGATGCTAATGCTTCATATGTTAAATGGTTATACTTCCCATCCGTGTTCATGTTGATATCATGATCATATGCATTGTTGTTTCATCATGTTATTTTATTATGACACAGCTCTTTACTTTTCAAGTTTAACCGAACATTAATTGAACTTGAACACCTGTTGGCTGAGTCATAGTGCCATCGAATCGAGCTGACCAGTCCAACCACACTTGCCTGGATGGGGAGGCCTTAATGCGATCTATTGTCATGCCTCTCGTTGGTACCTCCAACTAGGGAAGGTTATGTGTGTGCGCTACCCTGGCCCGGTAGGCGGCAGTAATCTTGTGTGCCCAAGTTGTGTTGTACTCGGGTTGTCCCCGTTTGGGACCTTTTTTGTTTTGCCACGATGGTGGCCGACCACAAAGGTGGCAGATGTCCAGAGTGGCATCCGGGGTCACCCATGACTTAGCCCAAAAGGGGAGTTTCTCGGAGTGGCCGGCAGAGTGTCATGCAATAGATTGGTTTTGTCGGAACGCCGTTGGTCCAGTATAATGGGAGTACGAGGCCATGGATTCTGTGGTGTGGGTACAATGTACTAATCTTTACAGAGTGTATAATCTATTGATAGCCACGCCCGCGGATATGGGCCCAGTTCATAGTAGGTCACACTATGCGTCAACAGTAATAATAATCTGACTAAATAACAACCCCGGTTCGATGAGGAAAGAAGTTAGTTAATCTTTATGTGAGCATGAGAGGATCACAAGGGTATCCTTGATACCGAAGTTGGTTGATATTTATGGTGTCATGTGATGATCCCGGGTAAAGATCAAGCTCCTTGTGGTCATGTGATGATCACTACGGTATTGTTATTACTAAGCTTGGTTGAACCTGAGGTGACCGTG
Source organism: Thinopyrum elongatum (assembly GCA_011799875.1). Taxonomy (NCBI): domain Eukaryota; kingdom Viridiplantae; phylum Streptophyta; class Magnoliopsida; order Poales; family Poaceae; genus Thinopyrum; species Thinopyrum elongatum. The sequence continues at coordinate 330,127,142 of CM022298.1, read as the reverse complement.
TGATGTCCACGATGGTAAGTCGATGCATATGGTGGTTACGAGGTAACCTCCGAACAGAGTAAGTTGAATCATGATATTTTAAACATGCTGCATGCTAGTATCATCATTGTTCACATCACGAGTAACATGTTCATGCCATGCTCATCGTGTATTGTTCTAGTTGAATCATGATCATCATTGTTTAACCTGTAAAGGCCATGCTGTTGTTTGTCTTGATTGCTTTGGTTGCTGTGAGCTTGCGAGTACATTCAGAGTACTCACCTGGCGTGTCATGCCAGCTTGCAGGTCATGCCATGATTGCTTGCTTGTTGAGGACCCCGAGTTTGCGAGCTAGGATATCCGTTCCAGCCAGAGTCCCTGTGGAGTGGAGGCCATCGCTGTCGTCATTGTTCTGCTGCTTCAAGTTGTTCCACTGCTAGGATAGAGCTACCTCAGCAGGCATAGTGTCGCCATGCTGATGTAATCCGTTGTATTATCGGAACCCTTGTATCCCCGAGTATTTGTAATAAGAGCTGATTTGTTCTATGCCAAGCAGTGCCGTATTCCAGAAGACATAATCTCTGGGCTGGAATACTGGGTGTTCCGGTCTCTCTGAGCCGGGGTGCTACAGGGTTTGGTATCAGAGCAGGTCTGGCAGTAGGACGCCCTAGTCGGTGAGCGTTAGAAAATAGTAGTATAGGGCCTAGTTTGTTTGTTGCATTTGTCTGTCGCATAGCATGCATGTAGATTTATTTCCTTATTCCTAATCGTTTATTCCGTGGGTATAGATGGCTGCCGTTCCTATTACGTTTAGCGCTGCCCCTGCACCTCTTAGCGTTGCCACCCTACTTTGCGACATGTGGCATAGTCTCTACCCCAATGGAGATCCACCAAATTATCAAGTCTTCCAAGTTCTAGTCGGAGGAAGAATCCTGGAATATATTGCCCATGTTCATCTGACAGTCGCGATTCCTATTGGGAGGCGCACCTACAGTTTCTATGGTGGTTATGGTGCCACTCCAGAACGTGCGGTTCAGCTGGCCGCAATGGCAGGAGTCACGGGTCTTCATCATCAAGAGAGTATGATGCAAGAGAACCATGTTTATCAGTACTATCCTACCATCGTCGAGAATCCTAAGAGGGTCAGGTTCCCTCTGTTCGTCCATAGGATGATGCGGCCGTCTTCACCATGTCCTGTTACATGACGGCCGAGTATCTTCTTATTTCTTAGCTTGTCCAAGATGCCACCAGAGCCAGGAGAATGCTTGGTGCTACCCTAACTCCATCTCAGTCGGCTTCTCCACCGACCCCTCCAACTACTTCCACCAGAGCTTCTGTGTCAGCTGCTCTACTCACTAGCTTCTTCATCAGCCACCCAGCGTTTGTCCAAGCGTAAGGTTAAGCATCCGTGTAGTCCATGTTGCATCTGTTGTAGCATCATGCTGGTGTGTGACTGTGTGGAGTAGTTATGTAACTTGTATGTTGTGTGCTTTGTTGCAATCGATCATTTCTTGTGCTTCTTTATTTGAATCTTTGGTGTTACCTTATTTTTTCCCTTATGAACGTTGCTCATCAATCGACACCGGACCAGAAGAATCCGTGAGATGTTTATATATACTCAAGAGCTCAGTTAAACACAATGAGATTTTCAGCTGACATCATCGTATTGAGGACATCCGGTCTGAATGCAAATTATATCTTGGTCTGACTATCAGCAGCAAGCCTACATCAGTGAGCCATCTTCACAGCGGCAATGATTGAACCAGTAGGAGGACAAATTGGGTGCAAGACCAACAATATATTTTCAGTCAAAGCAGGAGCCTTGACGTTACATGTATGGCATTCAGTTCACAAAGAGAAGTTTTTGGTGTAAGCAATACTGTCTTTCTCCACAAGCTAACAACGAAGCTTACAATGCAAGATTCCTCGATCTTCCTCAATACGATATCTGGATGACTTCCCATGCAAGATAACCAGCCTTCTTTAGTAAGCTTCCAGGCATAAGGTATCGAGTCTTCCCCAACATGCCACTAAGGGGGGAAACTTCTGAAATACGGTACCCAGTCTTCTTCAGCAAGCTGCCTGACGAAAGCTTCGAGCACAAGCTATTCAGTCTTCCTCAGCATGATACTCTCGATGGCTTCCAACACCAGCCATCCAACCTTCCTCAGTGCGACATTACGAACAGTCATTGGTACCAGATATTAGAAAGTGAGTTGGTAGCATATGGCAGTGCATCCCAAAAATCAGATCCGCAATAGTTTTGTCAGAAGTAAGCATCAGTCAGGACACAAGTCTGCCTCATGAATCAAATGCTCAGTTACACATACTTCCATACACATTGTGAGCATGCTGCCCATGTCACGCAAGTCACTCGTGCAAGGATGCAATTATGTTCAAACAGATCCACCGAAGGAAGGTAAAAATCCAACCACCACTTGAGTGACGCATGAAGAAGAAAGCCAGTTATACACCTCAGTGGGTGATGCAATGACCAACCAAACTATGGGGAAAGACCACATGGGACAACAATTTTGATAGTACTTATCAAGGCCATTTTGCTCACACCCGACAAAGTGATTTCATTAATCTTTGTCACTGTCTTGCATGATTACAATGACCTCCGTACAAGCACACGTGAACCTGGCATATATCCTAAGACACGAGCCACGAACGAGGATAAGGTATGATTGCCAAAATATTGCATATGACAGCACCCAGAGTCACACGAAGAATCAAGAGTATATAAGGCCAATAGTTCTTTCAGCAAAGGATCCAGACGAAGAAAAATAATAATGAAGGAGCAAGACCGATAATACAGGAACATACGCCCAAGAGGTCTACTATGTTGTACTAAGGATCTCATATCAGGGCAACCCGCTCAGCCACTGTTATGTTCAGAATTGGATATCTGAGTCTGTCAAGTCCGACCAAAGGCCAATTCAGCAGTTTGACTCCAGCGACCATGTTAAATCATCACACGGCCCACTATCCACATGGATATACCGATAGAATGAGTAATCAGAATGTTGAATAATAGTCTTGAAGCATGTGCCCTCACATATGGGAATCAGTTAAAGGATAGCCTGCTGTAGACAAGATTCTTTTACCAAAATCACCATTAGTCATGTCGGTGGATGCTATCGTTACAAGGCTGTACACTTTTACGTCAGTCACGACAAGCGACAGTCAAATCTTTAGTACGGATTGGATACCCCCGACAGTGGAGCTAGCCAAGATGATTTGGGAAACCTTGCGAGAAGTCAGATTCCGCCAGGAAAAGGTTATGATTCTCAACTTTGTTGTGAACCTGGAGGACATGCAACTATTTGAGCAACCCGATGCCAGGATGAAAAGATTCCATGTTCCCTGAGAAGATTTGTTCACAACTCCATGGAATATTCTCAGTACAGGATATAAGAATAACACCTCCATCAGAAATCATTCTCGGACTTGTGAGAAAGGCATGTATTCTAGTCATGATAATTTTTCGCACCCCCGCTAAATCAGTAGATATGAAAGAGCCAGTGTGAACATAAACATGTAAGGTAATCCCTGTCAGAATGTGGATACAGTAAAGCAAACTAGAGAAAGGCAGTCAGTCATATGAAATCCAGTGGGAACATATTATAAAGGAAAAGGGATACCCGAGTTGGCAACGGTTTCCTTAAGTCAGAATATTCACTTGTTCCCTGAACAACCGAATCTCGAGGACGAGATTTCTTTAAGGGGGGATTGTTTGTAACACCCTGTAATTTTGCCTTTTCTTTTTATTTTGGATTTCTTTGGACTTTGCTTTGATTTTCTTTTTTCTGTGGCTCTTTGGTCTGGAAACCTGGGAAGACCATCTCTGATTCCTCTCTCTAGTGGCTTGTCAACCTAGGATCCATCCCAAGACCATGTCATTTCCATCTTAGCCCAAACCCAAATTCTTTTTCTTGGGAATATTTCTTTTTCTATTAAAGGAACAACCCTGTTTGCTCTAGGTTGTGCAACAAACTACATTTCTGTCTTGCCATAAATTCCCACAAAATTCCTTTGGACCATATGAACCTTGGATATGCAAAGATATTCAAGATTTCATGCTCATGGTGAGCACACCATCCAATGTTTGTTTCTGGTCATAATTTCAGGTTGTGAAGCAACTATATTTTATATTGCTCCATAAATTCTGAAATTTAGCCAGGCCATTCTCCTCCCCATATAACTCCTTCCCCGTCGGAAGGCAGGATCGGCACCTGCGGCGGCCTTGGAGGCTCAGGTGCGGCCGATTGAGAGGGTCCGGACTCCTCCCGTATTCGCCAGGAGGGACGCACCCTCCTGGTCTCCGGTGACCGAGGCATCAGCCTCGGCCATGATGGTGTCGCCCCCTCCCCCGTGTTCGGACGGGGAGGGGTCCTTCGGGACAACACCTCCCCGTCCTCGTCAGGGACCAGGGGAGGCGCGGAGTGCGACGCGGACCCACTGTCCGCCATCTCGGCGGGCGGAGAAGTCCCCTTCGAGGTCTACTCGGCAGGGTGGCCACGCGGTGGGCTATGACATTAATCGGTTCCCATCAGTAAAGAATTGGGTAAAACAAAGTAAATAAGAAATATCTAGGTGCACACCTCATGGCGGGGGGCTTGACCCTGGGTTCCTCTCCGGGACCTTTTCGGACGCCACAGACTCCTCTTCGGAGTCCGAACTGTCGGGCAAGATCAGCTTGGGCTTGCACTGCCTCTTCTAGGCCTGAAGGCTGCTCCTCCTCGACGTCCCCGGACGCCGCCCTCTTCTTGGAGTGAGAGGAGGCCCTCTCCTCCTTGTCTTCCTCCTCATCCCCGTCTTGAGTAGACGGGGCAGCAGTGTCTCCGGACTTGGTGTCCGGACGACCTCTTCGGCGAATCCCTTCCCGGGTCTCCGGTAAATCCTTTTTCTTCTTCCCCTTCTTTTCGGGTGCCTTATAAGGCGCCACAAACAACAACTCCCCCAGTTGAGCTGGTTGGGGCCCTTCTGGCAGTGGAGTCGGACTGCTGATCTTCTCGGCCTTCTCGAGACAGCCCTGTAAAGGCCACAAGATAAAGCTTAAACCGGATTTCGTGTAGTATGACCACCCGAATATATACCGGGTAAGAGATCAATTACCTTTGTCGGGGGATTTGCGGCGTTGAGGCCGATGTCTTCATTCTCGGCCGGCCAGTCCTCCTGGGCCTTGAACAGCTGACCCCACACCTTGTCGTGGGTTGTGCCGAAGAGATATTGCATGGTGGCCGGGTCGTCAGAGTTGTAAACCCACATCGGGCTGGCCCTTAACTAGCAAGCAAGGAGCCGACGTCTGAGCATTATCTGAACCAAATTGGTCATCTTGGCACCGGTCTCGATCACGCTGCTGACGCGCTTCTGCAGCATCTTCACCTCGCTGGCGGACCCCCACTTCGGACCTTTTTTGGTCCACGAGGTCAGCCTCGCTGGGGGGTCGGACCTGAATTCGGGAGCAGCTGTCCAGGCCGCGTCCTTTGGTTCTGTAATGTAGAACCACTCCTTCTGCCACACCTTGACGGTGTCAATAAACTGGCCCTCCGGCCAATGGACTCGGGTCAGCTTGCTGATCATTGCACCGCCGTAGTCCGCTTGGGCGCCGCTGACCACCTTCGGCTTGACATTGAACACTTTCAGCCATAGGCGAAGTGCGGCTGAACTCGCAGAAGGGCCTCACAGACTATGATAAAGGACAAAATGTCGAGGAGGGAGTTGGGGGCTAGATCATGAAAATCTAGCCCATAAAAGAACATCAACCCCCTCACAAAGGGGTGCAAAGGAAATCCTAGCCCCCGGATAAAGTGGGAAAGGAATACTACCCTCTCGCCCAGCCTAGGCGTGGGGATGATCTGGCCCTCCTCAGGGGCCCGGTGGGTGATGTCGACCGATAAGTAGCCGGCCCGCTTCAACTCCTCGGTGTCATTGTTGGTGACGATGGAGGCGTCCAACTTGCCATTTGCGCCAGATCCGGCCATGGCTGAGGCTTGGGAAGAACTGGAAGGGATTCGCCGCGAAGGGACAAGGCAGGGCGCTGGAGATCTGGAGATTGGGAAGGCAACATCGGGAGGTGGAAGAAGGCGTAAATTGATAACTGTAGCCGGTCCTCTCTTTTATAGGCCGCGGAGAAGCCAAGAGTTCCCCTTTTCACACCGCGGGCCTCTCCACTTCCCGATACGCTCGCAACGTTATGCGCGGGTGGGGAATCGAGATCATTGATCATACCCCCTAAAAAACGGAGCACGATCTCCCCCTTGATGAGACGTGCCAATGGAGGGGCGGCCTCGAGCCGTGCATCGAGAACCTCCGGCCATTCGGTGTTATGACCGGACGTGACCCTTCGATAAAAGTTGTCAGACATGGGTACTATTCACACTTGAGCACTTTGGCCTTCGAGACCAAGTAAAGTAAACACTCCGGATTCCAGACACTACTCAACTCCGAGCACGCACAGGACAAGATGAAGAACTTGCCTCGCAAGCCGAAGACAATTATATGTACGGATGCTGGACACAAGCCCTCGCGTTGGAGGCTAGTTCGGGGGCTACTGAGGGAGTCCTGGACTAAGGGGTCCTCGGGCCGTCGACCTACTACATATGAGCCGGACTAATGGGCTACTATGGGGCCGAGCTGGAGTGCGGCCCTATGGCCAGATAGGAGATCTTCGAAGTCGTGGTGTGCCCTCCAAGTCAAGGGTTAGCGTCATCTTTCCTTCATTGTAACCGATCGCATGTAACCCTAACCCTACTAGTGTCTATATAAACCAAGGGGTTTTAGTCTTTAGGGCTAGAGCAACATCCATCACCCCATCAACCTAGGGTTTAGCTCACCTGATCTCATGGTAGACCGACTCTGTAACCATATCATACACATCAAATACAATCAAGCAGGACGTAGGGTTTTACCTCTTCGAGAGGGCCCGAACCTGGGTAAATACCGTGTTCATCGTACCTTGTTCCCCATTGATCCTAGATCCACAGCTCGGGACCCCCTACTCGAGATCTACCGGTTTTGACACCGCCAGCCAGCCCTTGCCGCAGGCCTCAAGCTTCTTCTTGAAGCTCCTAGTCTTGAGGCCCTTGAGGACCTCAGCATTGGCACGCTCGGCCTGGCCATTACTTCGTGGGTGCGCCACCAAAGCATAGCATATCTGCGTTCCAAGGTTAGCGCAATATGACCTGAAGAGACTCCTCGTAAACTGGAAGCCGTTGTCGGTGATGATACGATTGGGAACGACGAATCACCTCACGAGGCCCTTGATGAACTTGACGGCCGAGCCTGCCGGGATGGTGCGCATGGGCTCCACCTTGGCCCACTTGGTGAACTTGTCGATGGTGACGTAGAGGTAATGGTAGCCGCCGGCAGCGTGATGGAATGGGCCTAGTATGTCCAGCCCCATACCACGAAGGGGCATGAGAGAGGGATTGTCTGGAGCCCTTGCACAGGCTGATGGATTTGCTTGGTGTCGGTGTCAAAACCGGCGGATCTTGGTTAGGGGGTCCCGAGCTGTGGATCTAGGATCAATGGGGAATAAGGGACGATGAACACGGTATTTACCTAGGTTCGGGCCCTCTCGAAGAGGTGAAACCCTACGTCCTGCTTGATTGTATTTGATGTGTATGATATGGTTACAGAGTCGATCTACCACGAGATCAGGCGAGCTAAACCCTAGGTTGATGGGGTGATGGATGTTGCTCTAGCCCTAAAGACTAAAACCCCTTGGTTTATATAGACACTTGTAGGGTTAGGGTTACATGTGATCGGTTACAATGAAGGAAAGATGATGCTAACCCTTGACTTGGAGGGCACACCACGACTCCGAAGATCTCCTATCTGGCCACAGGGCCGCACTCCTGCTCGGCCCCATTGTAGCCCATTAGTCTGGCCCATATGTAGTAGGTCGACGGCCTGAGGACCCCTTAGTCCAGGACTCCCTCAGTAGCCCCCGAACTAGCCTCCAACGCCAGGGCTTGTGTCCGGCATCCGTACATATAATTGGCTTCGGCTTGTGAGACGAGTTCATCTTGTCCTATGCGTGCTCGGAGTTGAGTAGTGTCCGGAATCCGGAGTGTTTACTTTACTTAGCCTCGAAGGACAAAGTGCTCAAGTGTGAATAGTACCCATGTCTGACAACTTTTATCGAAGGGTCATGTCCGGTCATAACACCGAACGGCCGGAGGTTCTCGATGCGCGGCTCGAGGCCGCCCCTCCATTGGCACGTCTCATCAAGGCGGAGATCGTGCTCTGTCTTTTAGGGGGTATGATCAATGATCTTGATTCCCCACCCGCGCATAACGTTGCGAGCGTATCGGGAAGTGGAGAGGCCCGTGGCGTGAAAAGGGGAACTCTTGGCTTCTCCGTGGCCTATAAAAGAGAGGACCGACTACAGTTATCGATTTACGCCTTCTTCAACCTCCCGCTGTTGCCTTCCCAATCTCCAGAGCTCCAGCACCCTGCCTTGTCCCTTCGTTGCAAATACCTTCCAGTTCTTCCCAAGCCTCAGCCATGGCCGGATCTGGCGCAAATGTCAAGTGGGACGCCTCCATCGTCACCAACAATGACATCGAGGAGTTGACATTGCCCACCGGGCCCCTGAGGAGGGCCAGATTATCCCCACGCCAGGCTGGGCGAGAGGGTAGTATTCCTTCCCCACTTTATCTGGGGGGCTAGGATTTACTCTGCACCCCTTTGTGAGGGAGTCGATGTTCTTTTGTGGGCTAGATTTTCACGATCTAGCCACCAACTCCCTCCTCCACATTTCGGCCTTTATCATTGTCTGTGAGGCCCTTCTGCGAGTTCAGCCGCACTTCGGCGTGTGGCTGAAAGTGTTCAATGACAAGTCGAAGGTGGTCAGCGGCGCCCAAGCGGACTGCGGCGATGCAATGATCAGCAAGCTGACCCGAGTCCAGTGGCCAGAGGGCCGGTTTATTGACACCGTCAAGGTGTGGCAGAAGGACAGGTTCTACATTACAGAACTAAATGACGCAACCTGGACGGCTGCTCCCAATTTCAGGTCTGGCCCCCCAGCGAGGCTGACCTCGTGGACCAAAAGAGGTCCTAACTGGGGGTCCGCTAGTGAGGTGAAGATGCTCCAGAAGAGCGTCGCCAGCGTGATGGAGACCGGTGCCAAGCTAACCAATGTGGTTCAGATAATGCTCAGACGCCGGCTCCTTCCTTGCCAGCTAAGGGCCAGCCTGATGTGGGCTTACAAGTCTGACGACCTGGCCACCGTGCAATATCTCTTTGGCACAACCCACGGCAAGGTGTGTGGTTAGCTGTTCAAGGCCCAGGAGGACTGGCCGACCGAGAATGAAGACATCGGCCTCGACGCCGCAAATCCCCCGACAAAGGTAATTGATCTTTTACACGGTATATATTCGGGTGGCCATACTGTACGAAATCCGGTCTAAGCTATATCTTGTGGCCTTTACAGGGCTGGCTCGAGAAGGCCGAGAAGATCAGCAGTCCGGCTCCACTTCCAGAAGGGCCCCAACCGGCTCAACTGGGGGAGCTGCTGGTCGTGGTGCCTTATAAGGCGCCCGAAAAGAAGGGGAAGAAGAAAAAGGATTTACTGGAGACCCGGGAAGGGTTCCGCCGAAGAGCTCGTCCGGACACCAAGTCCGGAGACACTACTGCCCCGTCTGCTCAAGACAGGGATGAGGAGGAAAACGAGGAGGAGAGCGCCTCCTCTCACTCCAAGAAGAGGGCGGCATCCGGGGACATCGAGGAGGAGGAGCCTCCTTGGGCCCAAAAGAGGCAGTGCAAGCCCAAGCTGATCCTGCCTGACAGTTCGGACTCTGAAGAGGAGTCCGTGGCGTCCGAAAAGGTCCCGGAGAGGGAACCCAGGGTCATGACCCCGCCATGAGGTGTGCACCTAGATATTTATTATTTACTTTGTTTTACCAAAATTCTTTACTGATGGGATCCGATTAATGTCATAGCCCACTGCACGGCCACCCTGCCGAGCAGACCTCGGAGGGGACTTCTCCGCCTGCCGAGCTGGCGGACAGTGGGTCCGCGTCGCACTCCGCGCCTCCCCTAGTCCCTGACGAGGCCGGGGAGGTGTTGTCCTGAAGGATCCCTTCTCGTCCGAACACGGGGGAGGGGGGCGACACCGTCATGGCCGAGGCTGATGCCTCGGCCAACGGAGACCAGGAGGGCGCGTCCCTCATGGCGAATGCGGGAGGAGGGTCCGGACCATCCGGACACTCTCAATCGGCCGCACCTGAGCCTCCAAGGCCACCGCAGGTGCCGATCCCGCCTTCCGACGGGGAAGGAGTTAAGGTCTCGCCGCCCGCGCCGCATACCAACAACCAGATGGCGGCGGGCTGGCCGGACGAGGTGGAGGAGTTGGTGAACAACTCCGTCATCGTTGACGGGCACCACGCCATTATGGGTGTGGTTTTACGGGGTGTTCGGTCCGTCCATACCGGACTGAACGATGCCGTACAGAGCCTTCAGACAGGCTTCAAGGTAAGTCAAGTAATGTCCTTTCCCCGTATTACGGATTTAACTTTTTTAATCAAAGTTTGGGCATGTCGTATATATAACAGCCCCCGAGACTCTGTGAGGATTGCAAAAACCTTACAGAGGGTCAAATGTCTGTCGGCCAGTATGTAGAGTATAATGATTGGATTGATATCGCAGGCATCGTCCTTGGCCGCGGCTGCTAATGCCACTGCCCTAGAGGAGATGGATCAGAAGCTTAAGCACTCTGATGAAGAGCTTGACCTTGTCAACAAACGGTTTGATGAGGCGCAAGTTAAGCTTCTATCAAAATGCATAGTCAACACCGCCGGACACTTATGTTCCGGATTGCATGCTGAGCCCATGGTGTTTGGTGAATGCAGCTGCTGCTATGGAGGTTGAGGGCCTCAAGGCAGCACTGAAGAAGGCCGAGGCGGCCAAAAAGAAAGCGGTTGCCGAAAAGGCGGTGGACGAACTTGAGAAAGCGAAGACCGCTGGCGAAAAGCATGAGGCTCGGGTGGCCGAAGTGCACGTGGAGCTTAAGGATGCCATCACTAAATGTGAGGCCCTTGAGCAGAAGTAGAAAGAGCAGTCGTCCAAGCTGTCCAAGGCAGACAAAGAGCTCCAGGTGGCTAGAACGAAAGTGCGGGGTGCCCAGGAGGAGCTCCGCCAGGTGAAGCAGATCGCAGATGGTAAGAAATACTTACTGCAGAGTGTTTTTCGCGGCAATAGGTTCACGTTGTTGGCGCGGGTCTGGCGCTCCCAGGCGTTTTCATCGAGCTTCCGAAGAGTGTGGTGGCTGCGGCCGAGCACTACGCCATGCAGGAGGGACGCCGAACAATGGCTTTTCTGGTCGCAGTTCCAGGCGCCTGAGCACGCTCCCCTCCTCAGCAACCAAATGAAGCAGCTGCCGGAGTTGCATCGGATGGCCGAGCTGGCCATGAAGGATCTTTGCATCCGGTTGTGGCCCACGGAGCCTATTTCGGACAGCTACTTTGGCCTGGTGCAGAAGCTACATGCTGCGTCGCCCCGGGTTGATACAGTGAAGCGCTCCACATGCCTTGAAGGAGCCAGGCTAGCCTTTGTGAAGACCATGGTTCATTGGCCGAAAATCAAGCCGATGGACATGGCCACTGGTCCCCCTCCGGTTGGAAAGGAACATCGCCGCCCTGAGCTATATTTCGCACAAGTTATGAGTGGAGCTCGGGCGATAGAGGGCCAGTGTTCCAAGGATGTAATCCTTGAGTGATTGTATTGAGTTGTCAGCTGAACCTTTTGCTTTATAATGCGGCTCGCTTATATACTATGGTGTTTTTTATTTTGACTCCTGTGCTGCCGTTTATTATTCTGAAAGTTACCAGTCGTCAGCTTCAGCCCCCAAGTGAATGGTACAAGGGGTGTCTCATCTCCGCATCGTTACCCTTAGCCGACGTCTCAGTGCCCGAAGGCGGCAGTGCGTGAGAGGGACTAGGCAATCGGACTATTCGGCTTTATTGCTTTCACTTAGCCATAGGAGCTTGATGGCGGGAGCTAGTGACTAGCCCCCTGTGTTGTGTGATGTACGTGGGAGCCGAAGCATGCCTTAGTAATCACATGGTTTGTGCTAGGATGAACCCTGCGTATGACACGGATAAATCGCCAATGATTTCTTAGTTTAACACTTGGCATCGGATCGCCGACCAGTTCTCGCTTACTATGACGGTCAGTGTTTGGCTTTCTCCCCTGAGGTGCTTAACTGGACTAGCCATAAGCACAATCGTAGGGGTTCTCCCATTACCTTCTTAGCCGAACGTGCGGAGCATAAGAAGGCAAGCAGAGGAACCGGGCAACCCAACTATTGACCCAAGACATAGTTCGGAACTAATGCATATAGTGCAATATCCGAGACGCCGAACACTAAACGAAAACTGGTGCCGGACTTAGTATATAGAGCTGATGGGAAGATCAAGCCTTTGGTCAATTAACCGATTTGTATTTGTTACACAATGTGTGCATGCCCAGCTATTTGAAGAGTAGGAAAAAGGAGAAAGAAAAGAAAGAGGGCTAGATACTGTGGATGCCCGGACACCGTAAAAATGTTTTTATTTTCCATAAGCTCTGGACGTCTATCCGTACAATTCAAACTGCTGAGGCATTTATGATAATTAAGAAAAGAAAATTTTACAGAGAAAGGTTTACACAGGGCCTTGATGTGTGGGTTGAAGCCTCAACTGTGCCCTGCTGCACGTTTGCGCCATTCCTTCTGCGAGGTGGAGGGGAGTGGATTGGACATCCATGTAGAACACCGCGTGCTGGCGAGGGGTGCCTTCAATAGGGACCTTGAGATGTAGCCTTGCCGTCATAGCTTGACGCTAAGTGAGTCCGGAGTCCCGTCCGTTGTCATCCGAGGATGCGGTGATGCCATAGTTCGGTTGAGCCGAACACATGGTGTTATAAGCCCCCATGGCCACCCATGGTATCTTGAGCGTGTAGTTGTGCTGACGAGGCACGTAAAGCGTGGTGAAGGCGGGCGTGCCGTGGGGAGTGTATACCTATTTGCGGCGTACGCAGGCAGGTTCCTTGACAGGGATCGGGCTCAAGCCCGTTTAAGTGTATCTTTTGCCTTTACGGCAGGCTGATACCTCGGCCCATTGGTGACGGATTGGTCTTCGGCTGCCAGGGCCGCAGTGTGTTCCTTAGTCCGGAGTGAGTGCCCCGTGTTGCCGTTGATCATTATGACGCCCGCGGGACCAGGCATCTTCAGCTTGAGGTATGCGTAATGCAGGATGGCGTTGAATTTGGTGAACGCCGTTCGGCTGAGGAGGGCATGATAGCCACTATGGAATGGGGCGATATCGAAGATTAAGTATTTGCTTCAGAAGTTGTCCGGCAAGCCGAATACCACCTCCAAAGTTATCGTGCCTGAGCAGCGGGCCCCTACGCCCGGAATAACCCCCTTGAAGGTGGTGCTGCTGGGTTTGATCCTTGATGGATCGATCCCCATTTTCCTCACCGTGTCTGCATAAATCAGACTGAGGCTACTGCCTCCATCCATTAGGACTCTCGTGAGGTGGTACCCATCAATAATGGGATCAAGTACTGGGGCCACCGATCCTCCAGGACGGATACTAGTCAGATGGTCCCTGCGATCGAAGGTGATTAGGCAAGCCGACCACGGGTTGAACTTCGGCGCTACGGGCTCAACGGCATACACATCCCACAGCGCGCGCTTCCTCTCCTTCCTTGGTATATGGGCGTAGATCATGTTCACCGTCTTGACCTCAGAAGGGAAGCGTTTTTGGCCTCCACTGTTCGGCCTGCGGAGCTCATCATCGTCCTCGCTTCGTGGGCTTTTGCCCGAGTCTTCGGCTGTAAGCTTGCCGGCCTGCTTTATCACCCAACAATTACAGTTGGTGTGGTTGGCGGGCTTTTCTACGGGGCCAGGGCTGTCCAGGATTACGTCCAGCTTAGTTGGGCCATCCTGGTTGCCTTTAGAAGGCTTTTTCCGTGACCCAGACTTCGGGTTACGGAATCCGGCATTGACTGTCGTTTCGTCCGCTTAGCCGTCATTATGGCGGCATTTGTTTTTGTTCCTTCGTGGCTTCCCATTCCCGTCCTGAACTTCCGAGGTGCCGGGGGTGTCGGGGTTGGTGCTCCGACGAGCCAGCCAACTATCCTCTCCGGCGCAGAAGCGGGTCATCAGGGAGGTGAGCGCCGCCATCGTTCTTGGCTTGTCCTGGCCGAGCTGGCGTGCTAGCCATTCATCCCGAATACTATGCCTAAAGGCGGCTATAGCTTCGGTGTCTGGACAGTCGACGATCTAGTTCTTATTGGTCAAAAACCGGTTCCAAAATTGCCGGGCTGACTCGCCGGGCCGCTGGATTACATTTCTCAAGTCATCAGCATCCGGGGGCCGAACATAAGTGCCCTGAAAGTTAGCTCGGAAGGCGTCCTCGAGATCCTCCCAACATCCTATGGAGTCTTCGGGGAGGCTGTTTAACCAGTGTCGAGCCGGACCCTTGAGCTTCAATGGTAGGTACTTGATGGCATGAAGGTCGTCCCCTCGTGCCATGTGAATGTGCAACAGGAAATCTTCGATCCATACTGCCGGATCTGTTGTCCCGTTGTAGGGCTCAATATTTACAGGTTTCAAACCTTCGGGGAACTGGTGCTACATCACTCTATCTGTGAAGCAAAGAGGATGAGCGGCGCCCCTGATTCGGGCTACGTCGCGCCGGAGATCATATGTCATCCGGGCTCGTTGCAGCTCCCGAGCTCTATCATTTCGGTCTAGCCAGGATTTGTATCCATCCTGTCTAGCAGGAGGATCTTTTTTAGGTCCATAGATGGACCTCGTCACACCTGCCCGAGTGTCCAGGTCGCGGCGTAGGTCGTACTCATAGCCAGGCCATACTGGCTCCTTGCCTTGATGGAGAGGGAAAGTGGGAGGTTGTTCGGCTTTATCAGCTATCCGGTCCCGTCCTCGAGGGGGGCGGTTCGGCTGGTCCGCCTGAGTGTACTTTGTAGGCGCTGGCTCTATGGCCTCGTCATCGAGTTGCGGCAGTAACTTTCACTCCAGGTAGCTTTTGGTCTGTCGCTTGTGGCCGTACTCCTCTTCGGCATCTAGGACTTTAGTCCATCTCTCATTAAGGGTATCCTGTTTGGATTTTATTTTTTGCCGCTGTTTTTTCAGGCTTTGTGCGGTGGCAATTAGCTGCCGTTTAAACCGCTCTTGATCCAGCGGGTCTTCGGGGACGATGAAATCCTCTTCGGAAGGGGGGAGGTAGTTGCTGTCTTCGGAGTCATCGAGGTATTTAGGGTCGAGCGGGTCCTCATGCTCCTCGTGGTCATTTTGTGGCTGCTCGTCGGTGCCGGGATCGTCGAGGTTGTCCTCATTGTCCGGGGTGGCATTTTTCTACGGTGTTTGTGTTGCTTGCATGGATTCGACGCGCCTTGGACTAGCGGCGCTGTCTGCGGCGTTTCGGCGGCTCATCACTGGGCCTGCCGTTATCCTTCCCGGGAGTGTCGTCGTCTTCTTTTGGGGTGTCCACCATGTAGATATCGTAAGTGGACGTGGTCATCCAGTGGCCGGTGAAGGGGGGAGCGGCATCGGTGTTAGCCGTGGCTCCACTATCCTCGTCCATTTATTCGGCATTTTCCGAGGTGTAGTCCAACGTGTTGGTTAAGTCTTCGACTGTGGCCACTAAATGGGTGGTGGGTGTGTCGGTGTCAAAACCGGCAGATCTCGGGGTAGGGGGTCCCGGGCTGTGTGTCTAAGGATCAATGGTAACAGGAACGAAGGAGACGATGAACACGGTGTTTTACCCAGGTTCGGGCCCTCTTAATGGAGGTAAAACCCTACGTCCTGCTCTTGTTTATATTGATGAAGTATCAAGGTACATAGTTGTTCTACCTCGAGATCATATGTTGTGGTCTAAACCCTAGAGGTATGATGAGTAATGTCATGATAATCTATCGACTAGCCTGGCCTCGGCTTATATAATATACCAGAGGCCTAGGATAACAAGAGTCCTAGTCGAATACGTCGGTGGAGAGGAGTCCTTGTCTTGATCACCAAGTCTTGTGGAATCTTCCTCGTATATGTCATCGGCTGTCCGAACTGGCCCATTAGTGAACCGCCATGGGGGTCCTCGGCCCGACCCACTGGTCGGGAGACGACGTGGTGAGTACCCCCTAGTCCAGGACACCGTCAGTAGCCCCCTGAACCGGTCTTCAAGTTGGGGACGCTCCTCGGTTCTTCCAAACTTTTCTTCATCTCCGGTCGTCGGCCTTGAAAACTGGTTCAACAAATCTTTCCATCTTCGATCTTGAGGATTGCCGAGCTAAATCCGAAGAATTTACACGTCGGGCATCCAAGCAGCCCTTTAAGTCTTTGGCCTTTATCAATGCCTTGTTATTTTTACGCCACACCTCGGGTTAAAAGTGTTTCCCGTGCGGCAGTGCCCTCTTGCATCCGAAATCCAACGCCAGATTGCATCCGAGGTATATCTTTTTGCAGCCAAGCACCAATGCCGGACTGCTTCCGAGCTTCAACGCCGGACTGTATCCGAGCTCTAACGCCGGACTGTATCCGAGGTGTCATAGATCACCTTGGTTCGAAAAAGTTGAAGGAGTTCAGCCGAGCTTAATGCTGGAAATGCCCTTTATGGAGCCAACTACTTGTATCTGAGCTTTATGCCGGACTGCATCCGAGGTGGTGCACTACCTCGGGTATGGGCTGATTTTTTGTGTATATATTTTTCTTAATTGGTGCAATTTATTCTCTGCCGAGATATATAACCAGTAGCCCTCAAGGTGTGTGTCGGTCTAAAACCCGAGATGCACCTGAAGGAAAACATGAAACCGCTGATCCCATTAGCCCCTGAGACTCAGGTTGATTTGCGAAATCGGCCTGAGGATCAACTCCTAGCTCGGCAGTATCCATAGGAATTGAAACGCGGTGTAATATATTGGAGGAAATAGTGATCGGCAGACGGGTCCTTGAGAAGTTGCCGTAATATATTGGCTTGATGCCGGATAGCTCCAGATGGTACCTATTATTGTCCGAAGACACGTTTGCCCATAGCTCGGTCAAGCCGAACACTGGGCATTATGAGTTTTCTGCATTGAATAGGCAATGCAGTAGCCCCCGAGCCACTGGTCGGGTGGCAACACCAGATCAGGGGATCGATGTGCCCCTTTAATATTTGTAAATGATAAGCGCGAAGCCCAGTAGCCCCCGAGCCTTAATGTGGGCACGGGGTGGCTGAATTAAGGATCGATATCCGTTTGATAGAAAATTTTGTTGTGTTTAACACGAACTTCTCGGAAAGAGAATAAAGATCTCTTAAAGGAGCTAGAGCTAACGAAAGCTGATCTCGCCAAGGTCGGCCTTAAGGGGCTTAATAGATAGGAAATCAATGCTAATAGGGAATTATGAGAGCGTTATGTCAGCTGCTCGGTTGTCTCAGCGAGATTGTGCCCTTGACTCTTTGAAAGATTGGCTACAATTATTTGACTTTTGCTCGCAATTTATGTGTAATGATTCTATGTACCTAAGTACTTTACATCATTAAAACTCAGATCCGCATTATACAAAACTTTGTTGACCGACCATCAGCTTCAACCTCCTCAGCCAGTAGTCGAGGAGTGTTTGTCCCACTTTATAAAGCCTTTATGAGGGCAAAGATTTATGGTAAACGAGGCAATCCGGCCATACGGTTTTGTAAACAAAGGTATGCAGAGAGATATGTTATATTACTATGTAAGAAACATCTTCCAAAGAAAATAGTTCCGCTATCGGTTCCTTTCTTTGGGTTCTCATGCTGACCATGATCATGAAACCTCATCTCCGATCAATGTAGGAGGAAAATATTGAGGATTTAGTTAGGGGAGAGTTCCCGAACTCTGTGGTCCATGATGAACCAGAATTTTCGCTTCCATCGTTGCCGACCAATTATATCCTTGAAGATGGCTAGCTTTCGGATTCACCCAGTCTGAGGTACTAATCCGGATGACCCGGTAGTAACAATCACAGAGGTGCTCCCTTTACCACCTAGCCGAACAATCGGGAACGTAGGGGTAAGCACAGGAGCCAAGCAACCCAGCTTGGCCAAAATCTTAAGTTAAATTGATGCATATTTATGGCTTTATTACGATAATTATGGAAGGCAAATTCTCCATTGAGACTGTTTATAACCTGAAAGTGGCCCATCGTCGGCTTCCACCCCTTTGTAGATGCTACACAGGGTGTTTCCGTACTAACAATACAACCCTTAGCCGACGTCTCGGTGCCCGGAGGCGGCTGTGTTAGCGGAAACGAGGCAATCAGATATGCAGGCTTTATAACCTTCACTTAGTCAGAGGAGTTTGAAGTTCGGGGCCAGTTACTAGCCCCCGGTTAGTGTTCGGCGTCAGCCGGGGTCAAACCAGTAACACTTTGGCCAATCTTGTGAAAGGCCCATTGTTTAATATGGTCATCGGATCGCCAACCAGTTTTACGCTCATTGTGACAGTCAGTTTTCGACTTTCTCCACTGGGGTACTTGACCAGTTAAACCGGAAGTACAGTCGCAGTGGTTCTCCCTTTTGCACTCCTAGCCGAACAAAGCGGAACGTAGGAGGCAAGCACAGGAGCCGGGCAACCCAACTATTGACCGAAGACACAATTCAAAACTGGTGCATATAAAGCAATATCCGAGAACGTTTTGCCGAGGACTCCTCGGAGTGCCTTGGCTTTTGGTGGGTTCGGCTCTAGTCGCAGCCCCCCGTTGATATTGCCGAAGCTTTAAATGTGTCCGGCGTCGTATTGTGAGACTTATGCTGGAAACACACAAAAAGTGCCATAAGCATGGAAAACCAAAAAACTTTAGTAAAAACTTTACATCCGAACTAATAACAAGTTTTTTGTGCCAATCCGAAATTGGTCTTAAAAAAAATTGTGCTTCTGTCGTGCTTTAACATGACACATCCGATCTCTAAACTTCAAGTAGGTCAGCCTTCAGCTTCAACGTCCTTATCCCGAAGGCGGAGTGCTTCTCCAAGGCCAGTTTAGCGAACTAAACTCAATCAGTTTTTTAGAGAGAAGCCAGGCTATCCGGCTATTGACCACACACTCGAGTCGAAAAAGGAGTGGTTGAAAAAGACTTTGCAACGACTGAGAAGAAAAACATTCATTATAAAATGGCTCGTATAAATTTAAGAGCCCCTAGTTAACCTATGACAGGAAGTGTTTTTAACAAACAACGCATGTGAGCATGGTCGAACCGAACACAAATTAAAAATGTAAAAACTTTGAGCATGAAAGCGACTTAGCTGGTTAATGTGTTCGGCGTTGATGATGTGGGCCGAGCTTGCGGCAGGTCGAGGTCCCAGCCCCCAAGCCGGTCCCGAGGTGCCCGAGCGAAGAGCTCGGCTCGATGAAGTGGCGATGCCGCATGATCGATGTGGCGAGCCGATGTCCCTGGTCCAGCTGAGGTGACAAAAACCCTCATGACCGAGGTGATGAAGAGCTCGGCGGAAAAAAGAAGTGTTTAACAATCAACGTTTGAACGAACAACTTTTTTGTTTAACACAAATATAATGTTTGGTTGAACCGAACAAGAAATAAAATAAAATAAAATTTTTTAAAGAAAAAAACTGAGCATGGAGGCGACTTAGCTGGTTAATGTGCTCGGTATTGTTGACGAGGTCCGAGCTCGTGGCGGGACAAAGACGTAGTCCGCAGCCTAGCCAAGGTCCCAGCCCCCAAGCCCGAGGTAACCGAGCGAGGAGTTCGGCTTGATGAGGTGGTGATGCCGCACGGTCGATGTGGTGAGGCGAAGCCCCCGGTCCAGCTAACATGACGAAGCTGGTCGGCTGGTGACGCCGAAGTCACCAGAGTAGGTTGATGAAGAGATGGCGAAGCCCCCGGTCTAGCCGAGGTGACGGGGCAGGTCGGTAGTATGACGTTTACAACCCCATGTCGGCCGAGGTGTCGAAGCAGGTTGGCGTGGTGGACATCGGCTTGGTCAGCCGGATTAGTATTTGGGATTTGTTCGGAATCGTCCTCCGGTACTATGGTGCGAGGGGCGAGTCAGGCCAGGGTTGACTCCTGATGTTCGGACGCCGAAGTCGCGTCTAGGATTGAAGCTGGATACGGGATAAGAGAGGCGAGTCCGGCCAGAATTGAATCCCGATCTTCGGACGCAGAGGTCACATCCAGGCTTGAAGAAGCAATAGTGTGGCGATGCCATCGCGGGCCGGATCTGGTGACGCGGTCGATGCTCGCTTGATGAAGTGACCATGCAGCGATGCCGGTGTGCCCGCTCCGTATAATTCGTGGGGCGACAATGTTGGTGATGATTTACCCTTCACGATGCCGAACTCTTGTTCGGCTTGCCGAGATAATGATCCGAAGAGGTTGAGTTCGGCTCGATGAAGCGACGGCCCGTCTGGCGCAGGTCGGCAGCCGTGCAGCAATGTTGTCAGGCTGGTTTGACACCGGCGCAACGGTGAAGGTTACCTCCGACAAGGAGAAAAATTTGAGAGCATGTGTTCGAAAACAAAACACAATACCCTAGAAAGAGATTCCTCCAAAAAGGTTGTCCAATATCCCGTTCATGAATAAAGATGAACTCGGGTCGGATTCGTATTCGCGCAGAAAATGGATCAGAAAATCAATGCGCTCATCGGAGGTTTCCCAGAGTTTGAATGGTTGGATCGAGCTGAAATTTTGAGGAATAGTAGATATAGGAATTCCACAGCCGATCAACGGTTGGATCTTCCAAAGGACATCTGAGCTAGACGCTGGATTCTATGCCCTAAACTCGTCCAGATTCACGCCTAGATTTGATAGGGTTCCGATATATCGTAGATCGCCGGAGATTCCTCCATCAGAACGCGACAAAATTTTACAGGGTTGTTATATACACAATTCTTCACTATTCCACCAAAGCAATCGTCAAAGCGACACTCGAGGAATCGGCGACGGCAAATACAAATCCGCTCTGTAAAAAAAACAGCACGGTCGCCCAAGGACAATGTTGAAGTTGAGCCCCCGAGCTATATAGGTGATTCCTCCACGATCTTGATAGAGATCATAGTTGATGTTGATGAAGGCCCTCGTCCGATCATGACGATCTGAGGCGGAGCGCAGTCCTCGGTCGAGCCAAGGTGACCAGTCGAGCCAGCGACGAATATGCCGACGTCGCAGTTGATCTTGCAGGCGAGCCATTGATCCATTGCTGATCACACAAAAGGAACTCTCAATGAAAGCACCATTGCCAGTGTCAAAACCGGCAGATCTCGGGGTAGGGGGTCCCGAGCTGTGTGTCTAAGGATCAATGGTAATAGGAACGAAGGAGACGATGAACACGGTGTTTTACCCAGGTTCGGGCCCTCTTAATGGAGGTAAAACCCTACGTCCTGCTCTTGTTTATATTGATGAAGTATCAAGGTACAGAGTTGATCTACCTTGAGATCATATGTTGTGGTCTAAACCCTAGAGGTATGATGAGTAATGTCATGATAATCTATCGACTAGCCTGGCCTCAGCTTATATAATATACCAGAGGCCTAGGATAACAAGAGTCCTAGTCGAATACGTCGGTGGAGAGGAGTCCTTGTCTTGATCACCAAGTCTTGTGGAATCTTCCTCGTATATGTCATCGACTGTCCGAACTGGCCCATTAGTGAACCGCCATGGGGGTCCTCGGCCCGACCCACTGGTCGGGAGACGACGTGGTGAGTACCCCCTAGTCCAGGACACCGTCAGGGTGGGACATAAAATTCCCTGAAATTTGCCTCAAACAGCTGCTGGACGCAAGCCGAGGGTGGATCCTCCTGAATAGCCATCATCTAGATTCGGTCCTGCGCCTCCTTTAATAAGGCAAGGGTCACCGGACTGGTATGCGATGGCCGCCGAGGGCCTGTCTCCGATGTGGCGGGGCAAGGAATGATCCGAGCCCGGGCTGGATCCTGATCTTCAAGGGCCGAGTTAACCTCGAGGCCCAGGGTCAGACAGTCGTAAGAGACCGAGGATAAGACCTGGTCTTTGGAAACTATTTCCGTTAGGCCAGGGATGATTCCTGGCTACTGAACGTTGACCTGTCGCAGGGACTCAAGGCCGGAGGCGTGTCGTGAGGAGTGGGTTCGGCCAAGAGTGACTCTAGGCGTCCGAACATTGCTTCCGCCTTGAGGCCCGAAGTTGGGTCTTCGGCGGGCATTGCAGGCGTGGTCGAAGGGGATTCCTGGCCTCCGGTCAAGTGGAGCCGTCCGAGCTCGAGGCCGGCTGAAGGATTGGGGTCGATTCGTTGACTGGATCGGGGAAAAGCTCCGGAGCAGGCACAACGGGGCCCATGGGGGTGCGGGGAGAGGCTGTGAATCCAGCAAAGACCAGATCGCCTCGCGCATCCGCAACGTACTCCAAATTGCCGAATCAAATCCGGTGCTCAAGGGAGAAGTTGTTGATTTGGTCTAGATGACCAGTTGGGTTGGCGTGCAGCACGATGCTGCGGAACACGAAGAGTTGGCCGGGGACAAAGAGGTCCTCGAAGCTGACGCCCTCTCCGATGATCAGGCGAGCCATTGATCCTTCGGCGACCCAACAACGGAACTCTCAATGAAAGCACCAATGTCGGTGTCAAAAACGACGGATCTCGGGTAGGGGATCCCGAGCTGTGGATCTAGGATCAATGGGGAACAAGGGACGATGAACACGGTATTTACCCAGGTTCGGGCCCTCTCGAAGAGGTAAAACCCTACGTCCTGCTTGATTGTATTTGATGTGTATGATATGGTTACAGAGTCGATCTACCACGAGATCAGGCGAGCTAAACCCTAGGTTGATGGGGTGATGGATGTTCGGGCCCTCTCGAAGAGGTAAAACCCTACGTCCTGCTTGATTGTATTTGATGTGTATGATATGGTTACAGAGTCGATCTACCACGAGATCAGGCGAGCTAAACCCTAGGTTGATGGGGTGATGGATGTTGCTCTAGCCCTAAAGACTAAAATCCCTTGGTTTATATAGACACTATTAGTGTGTGTCTAAGGATCAATGGTAATAGGAACGAAGGAGACGATGAACACGGTGTTTTACCCAGGTTCGGGCCTCTTAAGGAGGTAAAACCCTACGTCCTGCTCTTGTTTATATGATGAAGTATCCAGGTACAGAGTTGATTACCTTGAGATCATATGTTGTGGTCAAACCCTAGAGGTATGATGAGTAATGTCATGATAATCTATCGACTAGCCGGCCTCAGCTTATATAATATACCAGAGGCCTAGGATAACAAGAGTCCTAGTCGAATACGTCGGTGGAGAGGAGTCCTTGTCTTGATCACCAAGTCTTGTGGAATCTTCCTCGTATATGTCATCGACTGTCCGAACTGGCCCATTAGTGAACCGCCATGGGGGTCCTCGGCCCGACCCACTGGTCGGGAGACGACGTGGTGAGTCCCCCTAGTCCAGGACACCGTCAGGGTGGGACATAAAAATCCCTGAAATTTGCCTCAAACAGCTGCTGGACGCAAGCCGAGGGTGGATCCTCCTGAATAGCATCATCTAGATTCGGTCCTGCGCCTCCTTTAATAAGGCAAGGGTCACCGGACTGGTATGCGATGGCCGCCGAGGGCCTGTCTCCGATGTGGCGGGGCAAGGAATGATCCGAGCCCGGGCTGGATCCTGATCTTCAAGGGCCGGTTAACCTCGAGGCCCAGGGTCAGACAGTCGTAAGAGAACGAGGATAAGACCTGGTCTTTGGAAAAATATTTCCGTTAGGCCAGGGATGATTCCTGGCTACTGAACGTTGACCTGTCGCAGGGACTCAAGGCCGGAGGCGTGTCGTGAGGAGTGGGTTCGGCCAAGAGTGACTCTAGGCGTCCGAACATTGCTTCGCCTTGAGGCCCGAAGTTGGGTCTTCGGCGGGCATTGCAGGCGTGGTCGAAGGGGATTCCTGGCCTCGGAAGTGGAGCCGTCCGAGCTCGAGGCCGGCTGAAGGATTGGGGGGATTCGTTGATGGATCGGGGAAAAGCTCCGGAGCAGGCAAACGGGGCCCATGGGGGTGCGGGGGGAGAGGCTGTGAATCCAGCAAAGACCAGATCGCCTCGCGCATCCGCAACGTACTCCAAATTGCCGAATCAAATCCGGTGCTCAAGGGAGAAGTTGTTGATTTGGTCTAGATGACCAGTTGGGTTGGCGTGCAGCACGATGCTGCGGAACACGAAGAGTTGGCCGGGGACAAAGAGGTCCTCGAAGCTGACGCCCTCTCCGATGATCAGGCGAGCCATTGATCCTTCGGCGACCCAACAACGGAACTCTCAATGAAAGCACCAATGTCGGTGTCAAAAACGACGGATCTCGGGTAGGGGATCCCGAGCTGTGGATCTAGGATCAATGGGGAACAAGGGACGATGAACACGGTATTTACCCAGGTTCGGGCCCTCTCGAAGAGGTAAAACCCTACGTCCTGCTTGATTGTATTTGATGTGTATGATATGGTTACAGAGTCGATCTACCACGAGATCAGGCGAGCTAAACCCTAGGTTGATGGGGTGATGGATGTTCGGGCCCTCTCGAAGAGGTAAAACCCTACGTCCTGCTTGATTGTATTTGATGTGTATGAT